>CAUYON010119623.1:0-70113 GCA_963573935.1 Arctocebus calabarensis
AGACATAATGAAGTGATTATGCTTGTGGAGAAGTTAGTCCTGTTGGGGTGATTCTCAACCTGGCTACCTGTTGAAATCATTCCAGAGTTTTGAAACATACTGATCGGCTTGGCGCCTGTGGCTCAATGGGCTAGGGCACCAACCACGTACACCTGAGCTGGCGGGTTCGAATCCAGCCTGGGCCCACCAAACAACAATGACGGCTGCAACCAAAAAATGGCCGGGCGTTGTGGCAGGCACCTGTAGTCCCAGCTGCTTGGGAGGCAGAGGCAGGAGACTCGCTTGAACCCAGGAATTAGAGGTTGCTGTGAGCTGTGATGCCACGACACTCTCTCCAGGGTGACAGCTTGAGGCCCTGTCTCAAAAAAAAATAAAATAAAAATAAAAAAAAAGAAACATAGTGATCTTTGGGTCCTTCCTAACACACTCTGATTTAATTGAAATGGGATAAAATTGGGGTATTAGGAATTTTTAAAGCTCTCTACGCTATTCTAATGTGCAGCGAGGCCTAAGAACCACTATCCTAGTATGCATCAGCTATCTACAGCCACAAAAAGTGCTGCATAACAAAATGCCTCAACGGCTGAAAGCCATGAGCACTGATTTTTATGAGTGTTCAGGTTGGTGGTTTCAGCTGGGTGTTTCTTCTGGTCTTGGCTGGGCTCTTTCACTTGTCTGGGCTGGCTAGCTCTTCACTGATCTAGACAGGCCTCATACTAGATGACTGGGGTGATCGGCTGTGTGCCCCTGTCCCATCTTCCCACCAGCTAGACCTAGCACATCCACTTGGCAGTTGCCCAGGAGCAGGAGAGGAAGCACAAACACACACTTTTCAAGCTCTGTTAACATCTCATTGACCAAAGCAAAGACATGGCAGAACTCAGAATCAAAGGACAGGGAAATAGCCTCCACCCCTTAAGTCTGTTGTGCAGCATTTTTGTGGCTATAGAGAGGATACCTGGAAAGTCACATGGCAGAGGATGTGGATATAGATCAGGTGAAGAACTAAAGTCACACCCTGAGTTAACAGGTGAACTCAGGCTGTGTGAGTAATACTGTGCCCCCTTAGGCCTAACTAAGGTTCAACAAAACCAGTGGAGAATGGTTAACCTAACACAGATATTGAGATTATGTTGTAGAGGGGGATGCTCTGCCACACAGGTGCGGGGCTAGGTAGATGAGCCCCAGCACCCTTTTGCTCCCTTGCAGAGGTTATCTCACATGCCCTATTGCATGTCAATCGATTAGTAGTGGCTACCTGGAAGACTGTGTTGAGAAGTTTGAGGCCCTTTCCAGACTCATGGGAAGAGCATCATGGTTGATTAGCAATGTCTGCCATGGCTGCAGGAGGGGATGTGCTAGCACTCATCTCCCACATTTGCTATGGTAGATGACACCTTTTCCCGAGCCTGCTCCCATCATCACTTTCCTAATACCTTTTACCTCCCTTCTCAGTCCTAGTCTCTGTTCTTACCCTCTTTTCATTCCCAGCACCCTCTGGCACCAAGACAGAACAGCCCTGGCTGGCACACATGTACGCCTTCCAGGCCACACACACCCTACACCCTTCCTACCACCACAACACTCCTGTCAGATCTACTATAAAACACTGTGGTGGTTTTATCTCAGGAATTGTAAAAGATTAATATTCATAACCCAGCGGAAAGGGCTCCTGGAAGCGAATTCTCTGGTGCCTAAACCAGAGATACATATCTGATGAGTGCTCTCAGCCAGAGGGGAGCACAGGGCTCAGGAGGCCCAGCTATCTACAGAGGCTCCTCTCACCTCAGGGCAGAAGCGGGATTAGCAGCACCTGGCCTGTGCCCTGGGGCTCACTGTTGAAAAGGAGACAAGATTCCTCACAGAGATGTGTGCTGGGGGCTCTGTACCCATTCTAGGATGATTTATCTTATTTGTAATTAAATTATACTTGGGGGCCCCATGAAGTAGGGGAAAAGGGGCTGCTGTCTTAATAGGAGCAGCGGGTGGTGGGGAGCAGGGGACAGAGAGAAATGGAGCTGAAGAATCGCCAAGGCCTAGCATGAACCCAGGTGTGGCTGAGAAATAGAACCCAGCCTCTGCCGGCCCAGCCCCCCAAGATTCTGCTTCTGGCATCTTCCTGTGAGGGGCATCTGGGGTGCAGCAGGCTAGGAGCCTCTGGAGTGCCAGAGACAGCTGTGTGCCCCTTGGCAGTGAGATCTATGACTGTTATCAAGGGGACGGTCACCCTGCAGAGGGGGATGCCCAGCAACCTTCCTTAATCACCTGCTGGGGTCAGAGGGAGGGCAGGTCACAGGCCTCTCTACATTGGGGACAAGAACCCAGGTCCTGCGGGTCCCCATCCAGGGTGCCGACCAAGGCTGTGCTGGCTGCAATAGCAGATGGACCCTAAATCTCAGTGGCCGGACACAGCAGAAGTGGATTTCCTGTCCATTTAAAGCCCTGCCCCCTCCACACAGTCATTCAGGAGGCCCTGCTGATGGGAGCTTTGCCGGCACCAACAGGCCTTGCAAGTCGCTGCTTTCTGATGGGGACAGGTGAGGATGGTGCAGGAGGGGCTTAGGGTGCAGGCCTAGGAGGGGACCACATCCCCCTCCACGTCCCTCCACGTCCCACCTGCTCTGCCCCACCGCCCCAGCAGGTCCCTGGCTCCCTGGAGACCACAGTCCTCCCCTACAGATGGGGAGTCTGGGCTGCGCTGGGCAGCGGGCCACCACTCCTGGGATGGGGGTCTCACCCACAGCCTGCTTCGTGCCTGGGGCCTGACCGCCCTCCCTTGCAGGGTGTAAGGTGCTCGCCTAGCAGCATCTCTGGCCTCTGCCACTAGTTGTAGTGTACCCCCATAGCTGTGGCCACACCTTGTTGTCCAGACTTTGTCAAATGTCCCCTGGAGGGCAAAGTCACCCCTGATTGGGAACCACTGACCTAGAAGGATCGATCATGATATAGACAAAATACCACGCTGGAGAGAGAACAGGGATGGGGAGCCTTCCTGATTGAGGAGAGAGGAAACTGGAGGCCAAAAGGGGCCCAGGGACAGGTGGGTGGCCTGGGAAGTGGGCCAAGCCCCCCTGCCCAGTGAGCGCATCAGAGGCTTCCTTCAACCTGTTCCCATCAGCCATGGCAGCTGCATGGTCCCTGTGCACTGCCACCTGTGGGGTAGCCCTTGGTCCTGACACTTGGTCCTTGGTCTAAGGGCTGGGGGGACAGTCAGTGGGCTGCAGAGCTGCCTGAGGCCAAATGGGGAAAGAACAGAAACAGCAACCGAAATCAGAATCCCTCACCTCAGGGAGGGAAGGAACTGAGCGAACATCTCTCTGCTTCCACCCTGGCGCAGGTGAGGTCACTTCGGCCTGCCAAGGAGGAAGGTGTGCACCATTCCAGAGCTCACACCTGCCTGCCTCACCCAGAGCCCAGTGGGGAGGACCCACAGCCCAGCCGCCCTCACTTACGATATCACCTAAGGACGAGGGTCGCTGGGGGTTACTCCCATGCAGGAAAATGGTCACCATCCCTATCTCAATTTGCGGCTTTGAAAATATTTTAGCCTGCCTCTAGCCCTACCTCCTATCAGCTCATTAGCTGGAGGTTAAAAGAACTTCCAGAAAAAAAAAATAAAAATATGTGGGACACGATTAGGATGCCTGGCAATTTTGGCAGGAGGGCTCCACTGACAGTGTGAGTCTCCATGTCCAAAGCACCAAAACCAGGAGACGGGGAAGGGCCCACCGCAGCCGGGCTGGGAGAGAGCTGGACTGGAGAAGCATTAGCGGGATGTTTATTTGAGAGCCTGTTTAAAACTCTGAAACATTCACCTAATGGGAAAATTTGAAAAGAATTCAACTGGATTTGTCCTTGTTAAACTAGCATTAAGGATGTTTAACAGCTGTCTCGGGCACATCACATTAAAATCCAGAGATAGACTTGACAAACTAATGGTTTTGTTTGTCATCAGCAGAGTGGGTGAAAGGAGGGGACAGGCAGAGCCCACATGGGTCACACCCTTGGTGGGGCTCACAGCTTCCGACTCGGACAAGCCCATCTTCCCTGACTAGGGACCTGGCCTGTCTACCGGCCTAAGGAAGAGCTGTGTGAGGGAACCTCAGGAAGTTGACCAGCTGGGGCAAAGGCCCCTCCTTGCACCCACAGTGCACCAGCCCACTTTTCCCTCCCTGCCAGGCCCAGACTTGGTGATGAGCCACAGGGAGGTAGAAGCTGATACCTGGAAAGGGGACAGGAAGGCAATAGGACCCCAGAAGTCTATGCTGGGGCCTTTGAATCAATCTAGACAAATTTAGGATTAGGGTTAAGGTACTGATTCTGGAATGGCCTTGCTCATTTCTAGTAGTAGTATCCATTATCATCCATCCATTCATTCACCGTCATTCACTCATTCATTCTGACACGTTTCTCCCTATCCAGACAGTGACAACCACACACGCCCATCGAGGGCAGGACACAGAGGACAGATTTCGAGGGTTGCTTAGAAGGCTGCTGGCACCACCTTGGCATAGGGGCTGGGGAAGCTTCCTGTGGACAATCTCAACCTCTGGCCGTGAAGGGGCTATATACCTGGGCCTGACTGGTGGTGTCAGCATCACGTTGGGGACTCTGCACACTGAACGTGGTGACAGTGCTGGCCAGCAGTGGGGAACTTGCAGTTGTGATGCAGCCTCTTGACTGCTCACAAGGGAACAAGTCCCTTTATGTGTAGCAGGTGGCTGGGAGGGTGAACAGGAGGAGGGCTCTGGGGCAGGTGACCTGCCCCGGGTCCCTGCTCCCCTTAGGCCCCCATCAGAGGAATCTTCTTCCTCTTCCCAGAGCCATCACGTTGGAGAACACGCTTGTCATCCTGTCCACCGTGGCTCCTGATGCTGGCCGCTACTATGTGCAGGCCGTTAATGACAAGAATGGTGATAACAAGACCAGCCAGCCCATCACTCTCGCCGTGGAGAGTAAGTCAGCCCGTGGCAGGGCCTGGGACCCGACAGGGAGCTGGGCATTAAATCTAGGGAATGGGCTCCAGGGGATCATTTGAAAGATGGAGTGGTGGGGCATGGGGACAGGCAGGCAGGGGCCCTCGCAGATCAGAGGGGATGAGGAGGGGCTGAGCCCTGCAACCTGTTCCTGTGACACATCTGAGGTCCTGCATCGGGAGAGAGGGTGCTCAGCAAGACCGTTACCAGAGCCACCAGAGGCCCAGGGCTGTGGGACAGAGCAAGAGTATATGTGGGGGTGAGTGCTCAGGTGAGCCCCCCAGGAGGGCTCTCGAGGTGACTGGGAGATCAAAGCTTGTTTTTAAAGAAATATAGTAACTGCCTCCATGCAACTGACACATAAAAGGCACCGTGTGTACTCAGAGCCAGGAGGTCCCCACTAATGGGAACACAACCCCTCTGCCCTGCCCAGGCATCTGCCTAAAAGTTTCCCCCCCATCCTCAGTCACCCCCAACTTCCTGGGAGAGGGAGGCAAAGCTCTCCCCAAGAGAACTCAGCACGCAGTGGGACGCACATGAGGGGTGACTTTGCACAGACATTTGTCAAGCCAAGACTGAAACCAGATTTCTCTGCACTGATGACCTGCAGGAATGTCCCCCACTCCCACTCCTAGGTAGCGTTTTCCCCGCTGGACTAGGACAGAGAAGGTGGAGTGGGTAGCTAGGGAGGCAAGACCAAGGCTTCCGGCAGCAGCTGAGCTGACACTTGAGCTGGGGGAGCCAGATGTTCACGTCCTCCACATCTGTATGAAAGCTGCTCCCAAAGCAAGTCTCATTTATCATCCCTGATGCACTGGTAGGCGCCTGTCAGCGGCAAGATGAGGGTACAGCCAGTGGGAAGCCTTCCTGTCTGCCAGTGCCTGCCGGGCCCAGAACATTCCTAGTCCCTGCCATCCCCATCCCTGCACCTTTCAAACCCCAGCAGGACTCCTTCCCGTTTCTCCTTCCCCAACCGAGACCCGGGAATTCCATACTGAACCGTCAGGGCCACGGTGTAACCTCTGACATTGACCTGGGCCAGGGTCTCAGTCAAGTCTCAGCAGCCTGGGCCCTGGCCCATGACCTGAGGCTGCTGTTTCTTTAGGGAAAAAAAAAAAAGAATTTAGTTAGGGGAGGGAGACAGTTTTCCCTAATAGGTGCTGGTCAGCTGTTTTCCAGGGACCAGATTTCCTGGAGTCTTGTGGGATCCAGTGGTTTGGTAAAATGCAATGTCAAAGATAGGGTTAGATGCACAGGAGCAGATCATGGTCCAAGTCAAAACCAGGCATCTTCCTGAGTAACTTAGTTTACCCTGAGACCCCAGGGCCTTCCTCTCTGGGTCCCCCCTCCAGCTTCCAGCTCTTCCTCTCAGGAGTTAGCCCGGATGCTCCCACAGCTGACTGTGGGGGGTCCAAGTTCCCTACTCCACCTTAAATCACCCCCCCTAGGAGGGAGGGCAGGCTCCCTCTGCCCCCTTCTGTCCACCCGAGCCTCCCCCATCTGGCTGATTCTCCCACCCTGCCACCGCCCAGCTCCCACTTTAATGAGGTGATTGAGAGCAGAATCAGCTGATTTTTATCGAATTTCTCTTCTTGAGAGTGAATGCACTTCAGAACCCTGCTCCTCTTCCTGGGCCACAAATCCCGCAGCCCCCGCTGCCTGCCAGCCAGTTTCTGAGGAGCAGTGGCAACTTCTCCCACTGCCAGTGCCAGCCCCTTCTTCCCCCTCACCCTTCCTGTACTCTCCCCTCCACACCCCTTCCTCTGCCCCCTCGGCTTTGAGGACTCCATGCCCCTTTGAAATAGAGAGCAACCCAGTGACCCCAGGAGTTGTCCTTCACTCAGGGTAACCCTGACGACCTCACCCGGCCTGTCATAGCAACTGGTCCCCCAACACCAGGGGATCACATTGTCCCATAGAAATACACTGTGAGGCTCGGCGCCTGTGGCTCATTGGGCTAAGGCCCCAGCCACGTACACCTGAGCTGGCGGGTTCGAATCCAGCCCGGGCCCGCGAAACAACAATGACGGCTGAAACCAAAAAATGGCCGGGCGTTGTGGCGGGCGCCTGTAGTCCCAGTTACTTGGGAGGCAGAGGCAAGAGACTCACTTGAGCCCAGGAATTGGAGGTTGCTGTGAACTGTGATGCCACGGCACTCTATCCAGGGTGACAACTTGAGACTTTGTCTCAAAAAAAGAAAAAAAAGAAATACACTGTGAGCCATATAAGGAATTTTACCTTTTCTAATAGCCCCATTTTTTACAAAGTAAAAAGAAACAAATGATATTCATTGTATTAATATATTTTATTTAACCAAACATAACCAAAATATTATTTTAATATGCAATCAGTATAAAAAATATGAATACAATATCGTACCTGGGGCTTGGCGCCTGTGGCTCAACGGGCTAAGGCGCCAACCACGTACACCTGAGCTGGCGGGTTCGAATCCAGCCCCAGGACCCGCCAAACAACAATGACGGCTGCAACCAAAAAATGGCCGGGCGTTGTGGCGGGCGCCTGTAGTCCCAGCTACTTAGGAGGCAGAGGCAAGAGACTCGCTTGAGCCCAGGAATTGGAGGTTGCTATGAGCTGTGATGCCATGGCACTCTATCCAGGGTGACAGCTTGAGGCTCTGTCTCAAAAAAAAAAAAAAAAAAAAAAGAATATCGTACCTGGGGTTGTTTTTGCATACTAAGTCTTTAAAATCCTTGTGTATTTCACACTTAGAGCACATCTCACTCCGATGTTAAATTTTCATCTGAAATACGTGATCTGTATTTAGATTTCATAAGATTTATAGCTGAAAAGGTAGAGTCATATGCACAAGTTGTTCCACATATACTTAAAGGTGTCCTAATAACTGGATTGGGGAATCCATTCTTAATTAAATGTAAATTAGTTAAGATTAAATCACATTAAATCAAAGGGGCAGCAGCTGCATTTCACGAGCGCGGCATGTGTGGCCGGTGGCCTGTTGTTATAAGGAGAGGGGTGTGGCTAACACCACTCTCCGGACCTAAGTCACGTGGTCCCTAAACCTCAGTTTCCTCATCTTGTAAACTGATGCCTATGGCAAGTTGGGAGGATTAAATGAGACGTTTAGGAAGAATGGCTCACGGAAGATGTCCCTTGTGGCTTTTATACAAGGTATACAGGGACGGTGGGATCCAACTTGGTCCCATGTAGGAGCCCCCTCTGCCTCCTTCCACCCTGGGTCTCCCACCTGTGGCAGGAGCTCCCCTGGAAGACACCCCTCCCCTTTGCTCAACCTTGCCTGTTATTTGTGTAGCTTGACCTTTGGGGCCCCAGTTGCCCCAGTGTCCCACTGGGGCTGGAGCAACCTTCATTCATAGTAAATCTGCTGCAGACCACCCTGTGCTGACTTCAGTCCCAGCCAAGGTAGGGAACAGCACCCTCCCAGGCCCCAGATTTCAGTCACTGGCTCAGACAGGAGCTGATAGCTCCTGCACTGGGGGTCTTGGGGGACACCTGTAGACATGAGCTGGATATAAGAGGGTCCCCCCCAATCCCTGCCAGCTACAGATTGTTATCTTCTAGGCCATCCTGTGCTTTCCAGCTTTGAGCACTGTCCCTGCTTGGACCTCTGTCCAGAGAATGGGTTTAGCGAGGCTGTGTCCTGTATTTGCTGCCCCTCCCACCCGGCTGGTCCCCAAGAGAGGGAGACAGCTTAGCACAGTGCTCCCCAGCAGGCCCTCCTGCTGAGGATGGGTCCATGCCACTCCTGGTCTTCTCTGCCTCCCTCCATCCACCCTGAGCTGCCCCCTTCTGCCTCCAGCTTATACCAACAGCCCATTCTGTTGGCATCGCTGCATACCAGCCCCTGTCTCAGCCTCTGCTCAGCTCACCTAGCTCACCCTTACAACCTTCAGAGGCAGGTGGTCGAGTTATTATCACCTCTGGTTCACAGGTAGGAAAGCTGAGGAAACTGGGTCCGACAGGTCCCATCATCACTTCCCAGTGGCATTTACTAATAACTGGTCTCCTGACTGCAAAGGATGCACGTTGACCCCTACCCAGGTCAGCTCACAGGCTCGGTCTCCATGGGGTCAGTCCCAGAGGGAGCACCGATCTCCCTTTCAATTGGCTGCCCTTGAAGGGAACCCCGTGTCTCCCTCCCCACTGGTCAGCTCCTCCCCCACTGCCCTCTCCATCTTCATCCCCCTTCCTCTGGCTGCCCTGCCCCCTGGACAGTCAACTCTGCTAGACTCCCCCTCCCAGGACCCCCTGTTCCTTGACCTTCCAGGACCTACCGCCACACTCTGTCCCTGGAGGTTCTCCCTGCCACTGTCACTTCTTCCTCCTCCCACAGGTGATGGAGCCCCCCCCAGTCTAGTTCTCAGCCCTCGGTTTCTCCTGTTCTCCCCCATTTCTCAAGCTCCCCGGATCTAGCCAGGCTCCTGCTCTCACCTGCTGCACCTACGCAAATGGCCAAAGGTCCCCTTCAACGGGGGCTCCTGCCTCTTCACATCCCTAAATGTCGCCTTCAGACATCCCGCCACCATTCCACCCTCAGCGAGACAGAATCCAAACTCGCCTCCCTCCTTTGACAACCAGTTCTCCCCCAGGCCTCCATTGTCTTCCTCAGCCATCTCTAAATCTTCATAAGCCTGTGTCTTCCTCCAGACCTAGTCCACCCAGAGCCCCATTGATTTTGTCCTCTGGTTTGATCTCTGTTCCCACCACTGCACCCATCTGGGGCCGACTTCCAGCCCAGAGCTGGACCTCTACACCCGCAGCAACCTGGTCTAATTTCTTCCCCCTGCACAGTGGGTTTCCTCTCACATGTCAGCTCTGGTCTGTTGGTTGCACCGTGTTAAGAAAGATTCTGAGAACACATCTGCGCTCAGGCAGGAAAAGGGCTGTCACCGATCAGCACTTTCTCCCGGAAGGGGCAGCATGTGGTCAGGACCTATCACCTCTACCCAGAGGATGTCCATCCCTATCAGTGCTGGCCTGTGCCTACACCCTGGCTCACACAGTGCTCCGGCTCGCAAATGCCCTACCTGTGGTCACTTCTGTGAGTCCCAGGAACTCCCCCAGTCCTGGGAAGTTCCAAGGCTTTGCCTGATTCCTGTAGGGCTTAACCTCAGTCCAGTGGCCCCCGAGGCCTGTTACCCCACTCTCTGGGTTCATGCTCTGGTCCTGGGGCGGTAAGTACTCACCCCTGCATAGGCAGGCAACCCCCCAGGAGGAGAGACTGTCATTTATTGAGTACCAGCTGTGTGCCATGCCCTCTGCACTCATTCCAGGCCCCCTTTGCCACCCCCACCTGGACCCTCCTTCCCAGCACTCATCACATGCCTCATTAATTCCTTAAGCCCATGAGCATCAACCTGACTTTCTCCTGGAAGGCGCCTTCTGTGAGGACAGACCCCTCTGTCTCACTCAGTAGGGAATCTCCAATGCCTGGTACATAGCCTGGCATGAGACAACCATTCACCCAGGAAAGATTGCTGAGCCAGGGCTGAACCCACACCGTCCTCAGAGGTGGTGATTTTTATTTCCATCTTGCCCCTGAGAAGACTGAGGCTCAGGGGGGTGAAGTGACCAGGACAGCTAGGGCAGAAGTCAGGCCTTCCTGACCCCACAGTCCCCATTCTCTGTGACAGGGCCTCCTGCCCCTGTACACCCCCACCTCAGGCCCTGCAGGCTGCCACCCGAGCCTGGGCATGCGCTCCGGTCCCTTGCTGGGCGTCAGTCTGCCCGCCATTCTTCCTGGAGCCAACAAGCCAGCCAGCTCAGAGCAGCACTCATATTTCTAGACAAGCTCGGCTTCCTGAGGGCACTCTGTTTACCTGGCCTGCCAGGTGGCCCTCCGGCTTGGGCTCTAACTGTCTGTCTCCTTCTCGTGCCTCATTAATCTGGGCCGCGGTACCTGTGCACCCCCACATGTAATAAACAACTTAGAGCACACTTTTATGGATTCAGCTATATCAGCAGCTTTCAATCCGATCGCTCTTTATGGCACCTACATGAGGCTTTTATATTGTTGCAATTATTTTGCTTTATATGCCTCCTTTCTTTCCTCCTTCATTTTACTTTATTTTTTACATTTTCTTCCCATTTTTCGCGGGCCTTTTCTGGCAAGTCCTGGAGTCAAGATAGGAAAACCTTCCTGAGGGCTGACCGGGGTGGCCCAGAAAGGGAGTGGGGCCACTGCATCCCAGCCCCATAAAGGATGTCCTGTCACTCTCACCCGGGGCCCCCGCATGTCATCCTGGCCTGCTACTTCCAGAGCTCTCTGGAAGGGTGCCAACTGGATAGATTTGTCGTGAGAGTAAAGGCCCTTAGCTGGGAAGCAGGTGCACAGAGAATTGGAGTTTCTGCCAATACTGGGCATGCGCTGACCCTCGAAAATAAAAACCTGGGCGCTTCCTAAAGAACTCAAAAAAATATAAAAGGAAATGCTTCTACCTCTATTAAAAGAATTTGAGGTGCTTCTTTTCCCCCTAATAAAACCCGCTCCTGGGAAGTTCTTGCTAATTCTGGTCATTGATCCTGGGAGCTGTATGATGATAACTCTAGTGGCACTCATTTATTCAGCTAACAAACGTCTGTGAGCTCCTACTGTGTGCCAGACATCGTTCTCTGTGACTGAGTCATCTCAGCTGCTGTAATGGTGCCATAGGCCAGGAGCTTGAGCCACAGTTATGATGTCACAGTTCTGGAGGCTGAAAGTCCAAGGTCAGGGTGCCAGTGTGGTGTGGTCCTCTCCCTGGCCAGCCCACCGTTGCTCTCACTCTGTCCTCGCATTGCAGAGAGGAAAAGAGAGTAAGCTCTGGTCTCTTCCTCTTCTTCTAAGGACACTAATCCCATTAAGGGGCCCCACCCTCATGACCTCATCTAAACCTAACTCCCTCCCCAAGTCCCCATCTAATGACATCACGTGGGGGTCAGGGTTCCCACATATGACTTGTAGGGAGACACAGTTCAGCCCAGAGCAAAGACCCATGTGGTTCCTGCCTCGGGCATTGTATTAGTCTCCTATGGCTGCCATAACAAATTACCAACAGCCGGACAGCTTATTAAATAGCGATTTATTCTCTCCCGATCCTGGAGGGCAGAAGTCTGAAATCCAGGTGTAGGCAGAGCGGTGCTCACTGAAGCTTCTGTGGGAGGATACTTCTTTGCCTCCTCCTGGCTTTTGGTATTGCTGGCAATCTGTGGCATTTCTCACCTGTAGATACATCACTCTGATCCCCATCTTCACACGGCCACCTTGCCTGTGTGCCTGTGTCTAAATTTCCCTCTTCTTATGAGGACACCAGTCATAGTGGAGCAAGCCCACCATGACCCATGTGTCCTCACCTTAACTCATAACATCCACAGTGACCTTGTTTCCAAGTAAAGGTCACATTTTTAGCCACCAGGTAGACATGAATTGGGGGGCGGGAAGGACATTGTTCAGCCTGGTACAGAGAGCATGGGTTCTGGTAGAGGAGGTAAGTACTGAAGATCTAAAACAACAAGGTAAAGGAAGGATTCTGAAGAGAATAGAGCTGGACGGTGTGGTGAGGGAGGGAGGGTATGGTTGCTTTGCAAGAGGTGTGTCAGGCTGTCCGTGGACATTGGGTAGTGACTCATCAGAAGAAGAAGAAGGGCCAGATAGTCCCCAGGGTCAGCATCAGAAATTTCAGCTCTGGGGCTGCCCCGTGATCACCTGCTCCACTCCATGAGTCAAAGTCTTCCATGGCTTCAGCCTCTAATGGGGCTGGATAGGAATGGGGTTACTGACCTTTGCACCCAGCTAACATCTGATCTCTCCCCCAGATGTTGGGGGGCCTGCAGACCCCATTGCACCCACCATCATCATCCCTCCTAAGAACACCAGCGTGGTGGCCGGGACCTCGGAGGTCACCATGGAATGCGTGGCCAATGCCAGGTGGGTTACACTCCCAGCCCCAGCTTCCATCTCTCCTAACTTTAATACCATTCCCCAACGGCAGGGAGAGTAACCACAATCCTGAAAAGCTGCATCCAGACATCCAGCCTGTCCAGGACATCTAGGACATGGGAGAAGCCCAGAGTACGGCAGACTGCCTCTCAAAGTAGGGCCTTGTGTGCACCCCAGTGTGCAAGGGAGAGTCTTGGCTTGACAGGAAGGCAGACCTGGGATCAGGGGCCACTGAAGCCCCTTCCCAGCCACGTGCAGCCCTCACCTTCCTACAGAAGAAACAAATAATCCTTGAGCTGCCCTCAAAGGCAAAAGGCTAAGCACCTTCCCTTACGACCCCCTTTCTCCCAACAACAACCACATGGCACAGGTGTCACCACCCAAAGCCCCAGAAGGGCAGGCAGCCTGCCATGGCAGAGTTGAAAAGCAGCTGGCACCCCAAGGCCATGCTCACCTCCATGCCCTGGGCCTCAGTCTGCTCCGCTGTAAAACAGGCGTGATCTAAGCGCCAACCTCCCTGCAAGGGGAGGAATTGCACACTGACACCAGCCTGACCCGACACCTCGTAAGTACTCAGCAAAGGTAAACTGATACACTGCACAGAGAGTCAGACTGATGTCCCCAAAGTCCCCTCGAGCCGAAGATTCCCGGGAAGCACGTCCCTCTTGCAGCATGTCTGAGACTGAGCACTAGGGACCCCCAGGGTGGGAAATGCTGCCAGGATGCTGCTGGGCTCACTAAAGGCCTAGAGAAGACCCCCGAGAGAGAACCTGCCCAACCTCACCCGAGGCAGTGTTTCCCAGACTTACAAAGCCGCAGACCCTTCTTCTGTGGGACTCTGCCACACACCCTGTGGGACTAGCGTAGGCCCACTTTGGACCTGTCCTCTGGGGCACACCCTGTACTGTGCAGAAGTGCCTGGAAAGACCAAACCCAGGAGCTTGGGGGTGCAGGGGTCGGGAATAGAGGGAATCCTCCTCACATGTCCCTTGACATGCACAGTGGGGGCAGGTTTTGCTGTCTGCGCTGGTTTCCTCTGCACACTCTGGGCCTCTCACGTCTCTCTCTGTTGCCCCTCACCCTTGAACTTCCACGTTGCTGTTGAGTGTCTGGGTGGGACACGGCACAGAGGGAGGCTGGGGTTGGCTGCTTGCCGGCTTTCCCAGAGCTGCTGAGCCAAGTTACCTCCCTGCAGCCAGGCCCTATTCCATACACGTACTTGCTTTAACGTGTTCCTCATCCACAGCAACCCCCTGAGCGGGCACAGTCGTGTCCATTTTCCAGATGGAGACACTGAGGCCCCTAGATCTTGCATGTAGAGAGTAGCTGGGAGGCATGCGACCCCAGGCAGGACCTCTGGAAGTCCCCGTGGCTGAACACCCTCCTCCTCCCACCCTGCAGGCCCCTGATCAAGCTGCACATCATTTGGAAGAAGGACGGGGCACCACTGTCCAGCGGCATCAGCGACTACAACCGCCGGCTCACGATCCCCAACCCCATGGGCAGCGACGCCGGGTACTATGAGTGCGAGGCCGTCCTACGCAGTAGCAGCGTCCCCTCTGTGGTCCGGGGAGCCTACCTGTCTGTGTGGGGTGAGGCACAGCAGGGCACTTGGGGCTCTCCTGTGGGCTGGAGGCAGCTCAGCCAGCAGCCTCCTTCAGGGTGGGCCCCGCAGCGGCTGGATCAAAAGGAGCAGGCTCTGACCCACTCCCGGGTCCTTCCTCCTGCAGAGCCGCCTCAGTTTGTCAAGGAGCCGGAGAGACACATCACGGCAGAAATGGAGAAGGTGGTGGACATCCCCTGTCGGGCCAAAGGTAATGTGGTGGTACGGCTAGAGGTCCCAGGCCTTCAGCCTCTCCCATCCCTGTCAGGGACATTTCTGAGCCCCACCCCCTTCTCCAAGCCACACCCCCCAGCACAGAGTAGTCTGCCCGGGAGAGGTACCCAGGAGCCAAACGGGCCAAATCACCATCATCTCCAGCTGGAAATCAGCCCTTATGTGACCATAACGTGAGAGTAACAAATGAACCCAAATCACCGTAATTTCAGGACAGGTGGCAGGCCCAAATTGCCCATAATTTGAGAGTTGTAGACAATGCCAAATTACTGTAATGTCAGAACCAGCAGGCCCTGGGTGTGTCTCGCCTGAGATGTGCCTCTTAAGCTCAGCTGTTTTCTGGGCCATTTTGCTCCGTCTCCTCCTACCGCTTTTCCTACTTAACCCCCCTTGTCAGACTCGCTGAAGAATTTCTACTTCCCCATCCCCACCCTCCCTCCGTCTGATTCAGCGGTGCCCAAAGACAGCCTGCAGCCAAGATGAAATCCGGGATGATGGAGCGAGCAGAGCGGGCGCGATGGGAAGCGTTGAGCGAAGGGGCCAAGTGTAGCTCTGCGGGAGGGAGGCTCGTGCCGGAGGGGTGAATAATGACTCCCCTTCTGAGACTCTGCAAGGGGAAGGCAAAGATCATTCATTCATGCAACAGATATTTTTTGAGGGCTTACCATGTGCCAATATTGCTCTCAGGGGTGAGGAGATAGCGTATAAACCAAACAGGCAAATCCCTGCTAGGAGAGAACGTAGATTCTTGGGAGGGAGATGGGCAAGACAATAAACAAATAAAGATGCCTTATTTCATTTTATCTAAAATGCCATGAGTTGCGAGATGCCCCATTATTTTATGTACCACTAAGAAAGAGAAAAGACTGCCAATTAAATTATGACATGCTGTCGATGAGAAGACACATCTCCATCTCAGAGATGCTGCGATGGAACAGGAAGCAAGTGGTGGGCTGGATGAAGCAGGCCGTCCTGGATGTTTGGTGTTGGGTGGGAGAGCTCCAGGAGGGAAAAGCACGGGCTCAGTGGGGGTTAGAGTGATGGGTGCTGCTTTGGACAGGGTGTGGTGAACTTCACTGGGGAAGTGCCTTTTTTTTTTTTTTTTTTTTTTGCAGTTTTTGGCCGGGGCCGGGTTTGAACCTGCCACCTCTGATATGTGGGGCCAGTGCTCTGCTCCTTTGAGCCACAGGTGCCGCCCTGGGGAAGTGATTTTTGAGCAGCCACCCAGAGAGACTGAGGGGAGGACTCAGCGGGTCAGATGGAGGGGCTAGGGGAGCCCCATGCACCTCTATGTGCAGCAGGGTTGGGATACCATCCCCTGCTTGGAGGTTCCCAGCGCTCTGCTAAACACTGTAGTTAAAAAGTAGGAAATTAGGCTGGGGGTGGTGGTTCACGCTGTAATCCTAACACTCTGGGAGGATCCCTGGAGCTCAGGACCAGCCTGAGCAAGAGGGCGACCCTGTCTCTACTAAACTAGTCAGATGTTGTGGCGGGCACCTGTAGTCCCAGCTACTTAGGAGGCTGAGACAAGAGGATCACTCAAGCCCAAGAATTAATTTGAGGTTGCTGTGAACTATGATGATGCCATGATACTCTACCCAGGGCAACAGAGTAAGACTCTGTCTCAAACATATATATACAGGTCTAGATATATATGTCTCTCTCTATATATGTCTATAGAGAGAGAGAAATTAGTTTGTCCCATCCAGAATTCCACTAAACTGACCCCAGTGGCACCTCTGAGAGGGTCCTAGAGGCCCAGACACCTCAGGGATCCCCCTCAGATTTCCAACCTCAGCCTGCCCCCGAGAACCCCTCCCAGGTGGAGAGGGGGGAGGCAGGAGTTGGGCTGACAGTGGGCCCACATGTCGTCCACAGGGGTGCCGCCACCCGCCATCACCTGGTACAAAGACGCGGCCGTGGTGGAGGTGGAGAAGCTGCCCCGCTTCCGGCAGCGTGGCGATGGCAGTCTGCAGATCAGCAGCCTGGTGCCCGATGACACTGGCATGTTCCAGTGCTTCGCTCGTAATGCGGCCGGCGAGGTGCAGACCTCCACCTACCTGGCCGTCACCAGTAAGTCGGGCCTTCCCATGTCCTGCCCTGAGCCCCTCTTTCCAGGACACAGCTGCCCTCCAAGCCAAGGAGCTTCTGAGAACAGCACACTCCATTCCGCAGAGACAGGATCCCTAAGGCTGTCCCTTGTGCAGCAGCCTGGGTGGCACCTGCCAGTTGTACCTACGGCTTCTGCAGCCCTGGTCCAGACTGCAGAGGGGGTCTCAGGCCCTAGGAGCTCTCCCCAGTGTCGTGGAGACAAGGCTGCGTTCACTGGCCCTTTGAGAAAAGGAGGGAGCTATGAAACCACCGATTCCAGTTCTGGACTTTCTACTGCCCCTGGGTTCCAGGGTAGGGCTGAAGCAACCCCTTCCCACAGGAGGAGACGCGCTCACATCTCCAAAGAGAACGAGCGCTTTCAACTTAGTTCCCCCACTGGCAAGAAGGGGAACCTTTTAGAGTCTCTGTTAGTGGCCAAAACAGCTGCCCGTGCTGCTTCATAGAGTTATTTTATCAATCACAGAAGATGCTGTGGGTGGCCAGACTCAAAGCACAAAGCTCTGTGCAGGGCACTAGTGTTCTCAGGTCAACAGAAAAGGCTGTTCAGGGGCCTCCTACAGCGACAGTCCACCCCACGCCACACCACGGGGCCAAGCAGCCACAAGCAGAGGGAGCTGGGTCTGCCCCAAAGGTGGCCACTGAGGAGCTGCCATCTCACATCTTGCTTCCAAGTGCGAGTATTTCGTCCTGCTCCTGCAACATCCGGCAGACCCTGCCTCCAGTGCTGGGGTTAGGGAAGGGGGAGCACAGAGCAAGGAGGTCACAACGCAGCCAGGCTGAAGGAGCTCTTGGGTGCCCTTAGAAAGTGGGCAGAGGTCCCCTACTGGCAGTAACTGTTTTTCTTTTAAGAAGCCAGAGCTTTCTTTCATTTCACGTTCAGTGCAAGGGTAAATTTCATTTATCTTGTCATGGAGGATGTGAGCTGCCCTCTGAGGTCCTCGGTTTCCCTCAAATGGGTGCCTGAAAAAGCAGGGCGGGGACTGGTATCACCTGGGTCCTTCCATAGGGCAGGCGATGAGGGGAGCCGTCATGGGCTCCTTCCCAACAAGAAGGCTGCACACCTGGGGAGGACGAGGCCCTCTCCTTTGGTAGGCTTCAAGTCCCCTGGCCCTCTGGCTATTGGGGCCTCTCCTGGGGTTTGGCTAAGACGTCCCACTGTCTGTTTGCAGGCATCGCCCCCAACATCACCAGGGGCCCCCTGGATAGCACGGTGATCGACGGCATGTCAGTGGTGCTGGCATGTGAGACCTCAGGAGCACCCCGGCCGGCTATCACTTGGCAGAAAGGTAGGTGAGACAACCCTGCAGAGGGTGCGGCCATGTGACAGTCTGCGTCAGTCTATAGAACTAGATTCTGGACCCAGCCAGGGTAGGCTCCCCATGTACAGTTGTGAAGGCTGTGCACTGCGCAACCTAAGAAAGCGTCTTTCTCATCACAGTATACACGGCATGCTGGGCTCAAGGCCCAGCTAAGTATCTTCCAAGACCTGTGACCTGGAATGAGTTATCAACTCACTCCAAGCCTCAGGTTCTCCATCTGTGAACTGAGAACAGGAATGTGTGTACCTCGGGGTGACGTGAAGGCTAGTCCGTAACGTGTCTGTGAAAGGCCTGCATGGTGTCGGGAAGCCCTAGGTGTCCGAGGACTCATGTTATCCTGGAGGGGGTGGCTCAGCAGAGCCCAAGCTGCCCACCTCAGTCCCTCTGTCCCCATCTTCCCCTCTGTGCTCACACATCCACCTTCACAACCCTCCCTTTGCACACAGTAGCTCCCCGGCTCGGGTGTGCCCTCCCTGGTCCACATCCCCCACCTGCTGACAAGGAGCTCAGCTGCTGTTCTCCTCACCCACTGCCTGCTCCGCACAGTCCGGGCTCTCAGCCTTGTCCACTGCTGTCACCCCAGGGGCTGAGCAGAGTTTGGCACAGAGCAGGTAAATGCTTACGGAAATAACGGAGCCCATGCCCAGACACGGAGATGAACACACCCACTGACACAAGTGCAAATGGACACACACAGAGGTGCCCTCTACAGAGTCACCAAAATCTACACTCTCGGGCACACTCCCGCACTGGCCCTCTCTGTTTCTGTCGCCCCTTTCTCTCTCCCTTTGAGGTTGTCTCTCTCTCCCCCCTTCCTCTCTTTCTCTGACGGGGACCCTCCCCCCAGGCTAAGCATGAGAAGGCCTGTCCTGACCAGGGCTATTGGCGGAAGACACCGGCATCCCTCTGCACCCCACCCCCACCACTTCCCTCCACTGCCTTGAAGGTGACTCTCCAGACCATCCTGCACAGGATGCCCATTGTCACCTTGTCAGAGCTGCCCCCCCACCAGGTGCCAGCTGCCTCCAGGGGCTGTGCCAGGCTGTGGCTCACAGCTATCAGGAAGCCATGAGCGGTCTTCTCCAGTGAAGGGCAGAAATGGAGGGTGGGGGAGTGGAAAAGTGCCGGGGACCTGGGCTCCAGACCCCTCTGGGACCCTGTGCCTTGCGCCCATCCCCAAGCCAGGAAGCCCTCTGGGCCTCAGCGCCCACCCAGCCCCACCACTGCCTGCCCCCTCCCTTTCTAGCTTTTCTGGAGCTGGGAACTTACCAGGGGAGGGGCAGGACATGCCCTGGAGGGGACTGAAGGCTGAGTCCCCCACCCCATGTCACCCTCAGGGGAGCGTATCCTGGCCAGTGGCTCCGTCCAGCTGCCCCGATTCACACCCCTGGAGTCAGGCAGCCTGCTCATCAGCCCCACGCACATCTCCGATGCTGGGACCTACACCTGCTTGGCAACCAACTCTCGGGGGGTGGACGAGGCCTCGGCAGACCTGGTCGTTTGGGGTGAGTGTACAGAGCTGGGGCTCCACACATGCGTGTGTGTGTGCGTGGGGACACGGCACCTACGAGTACATTTGCACCACCAGCGTCTGCACACCATGTGTCTGCCCCCGTCAGGGCTCTTCTCATCAGAGGGACAATGACAAACTAATTCAGAGGCCAGAGACCAAGAAGGTGAGGGCTCTGCCAACAGCGCCACGTGAGCGGAGCCTGCGCCATGCTTGGCTGAGTTAAGAGAACATCCAGGTTACAGGAGAGCTGTCTCCATATATTTTAGGACAGAAATTGGCAAATTTTTTCAGATAATAAATATTTTTGGCTTTGTGAGCCAGACAGTCTCTATCACGGCTCCTCAACTAAGTTCTCTTCTACCTCTAGAAAGTGGCCCAGACAGTATGTAATCCAAAGGACACAACTGCATTCCAAAAAGAGTTTCTTCACCCAAACAGGCCACTTGCTGATTGGGTCCCAGCCCTGCTGGGAGGGAACTTGGAGTCCCTTCCCTCCTGGGGGCCACACCCAGCACACACACGCCTGTGTGCCACCCGTCTGGGCTGAGCCCGATGGAAGGCTGGTGGGCAAAGCACTAACCTGGAAATCTGAAGACCCTGTTTTCTTTTTGAGACAGAGCCTCAAGCTGTCACCCTGGAGAGAGTGCTGTGGCATCACAGGTCACAGCAACCACCAATTCCTGGGCTCAAGTGAGTCTCTTGCCTCTGCCTCCCAAATAGCTGAGACCATAGGCGCCCGCCACAACGCCCGGCCATTTTTTGGTTGCAGCGGTCATTGTTTGGCGGGCCCAGGCTGGATTCGAACCTGCCAGCTCAGGTGTATGTGACTAGTGCCTTGGCCCGTTGAGCCACAGGCGCCGAGCCCCAAAGTGTTTTTAATATGAATGCAAACAGCCTCTAAACAAATTTGTCTTCAAAGATTATTTTTTTTTTTTTGAGACAGAATCTCACTATGTTGCCCTTGGTAGAATCCCGTGGCGTCACAGCTCACAGAAACCTCAAATTCTTGGGCTTAAGTGATTCTCTTGCCTCAGCCTCCCAGGTAGCTGGGACTACAGGCATCCGCCACAACGCCCGGCCATTTTTTGGTTGCAGCTGTCATTGTTGTTTGGCAGGCCTGGGCTGGGTTAGAACCCGCCAGCTCAGGTGTACGTGGCTGGTACCAATCTTGCTCTTTTTTAACCATTCTGGGGTCTTCGCTAAACCAGATCTGCCTTTGTCCAGCCATGCAGCCCCAAGTCCCCAGAAGACGTCCTTCCCACACACCTCATACATGTCACACGTGTAGCACTGGAGCCCACACCCCTGCTCACCAGGCTGTTTCCACTGTGATTTTTAGCACGGACCCGCATCACCAGGCCACCCCAGGACCAGAGTGTCATCAAGGGCACGCAGGCTTCCATGGTGTGCGGAGTGACCCACGACCCCCGAGTGACCATCAGGTACTGGCTCTGCTGTTGCTCTGACTTCAGGCAAGGTGGGGAGAACCAGGGTGGGGGAAGCGCACAGCTGGGGGAGTATCAATAGTAGGGAGGTCAGCGTTGCCAGCAGTGGGGCCCAGCCTCCCCGGGGGACCGTTCAGGACTGAGTGCAGGGCTGTGAGGTAGGGGTGCAGAATTAACCCCAGGGAGCTGGGCTACCTAGAATTGAGTTGAGGTGTCCAAGTGGGGTGGGAAAGAGGCAGAGAGGCAGAAAAATGAAGGAAAAAAGGATGGGAGAGGGGGCTGGGAGAGAGGCAGATAGAGGTAAGGCTGGGTGGCTCTCTCTGTGACACCTTCTACCCCAAGGCTTAGACCCTCTGGCCACCAACTGAGCCACAGAGGAGTCTGGGTAAGCAGACGTGGCATCAGTCAGAGGGCTGGGGCAGGAGATGACCCCTGAGTGACCCTCCAAGAGAGCCATGTGAGGGGAAGGTGTCCAAACTGAGTCCCCCCAATCCACCATGGGGACGCTGAGGCCTTTAGCGAAGGACTGGGCCTCCAGGGAACCTGGTCCTCCTGTGGAAGCCCCTGGAGAGGCTGGAAGGAGCAGCCATGGGCTGAAGCAGCCAAAAAAGACGTAAAGCTTGGGAGGGGAACACCTGGCCTTACCCCTACGCCCACCCGCATCCCCACGGCTTTGGGAACTAAAACCAGGAGGGAATCGTCCTTAAAGTATCTTCCTTGGGCTCCAGAATGCTCAGGAAAAAGGCAGCTGCTTCCTTAGAATAAGTATTCCCTACATGTTGCTTCTCTACCTTAAGAGCAACTTCATTACCAACCAAGCAACGGGCGTGGAGATGGAGCCCGGCTGCCCTCGCTCCAGGAGGCAGCCGCGTCCTGGGGCGCCACCTGGTGGTCACTGCTCACATGACAGTCCGTGCAGCTCCAGGGGCCTACACTTGGCCAAGGAAGCTCGAAGCTCAGAGGAACACATCCGTCCCCAGTTGGAGAAACACCTCACTCACCATCAGACGTTGACCCTTTAGGGCACTCATCTTGTGGTGCTAGTACCTATGCAAACGTGAGCCTTGAAATCACATAGATTTGGTTAGAACACTGTCAGCAGATAATCCACAATATGCTTATTTCTGGGTTTAATAGATTTTTCTAAAAATAAATAAATATACCAACCATAAAAAGGTCCTCAGAGAGAACCCATGTATAACGCTGCTGTGAGTCTCAGACCTGTGCATTAAGTAGGAGCTGTACTTCCAGCATTCACTAATTGAAAAACTCTGTAACAACAAAAAGCTGTTGTTAATTCAGTATCACTTTAAATTGGTATTTTGTATAAAAATGTCATCTACTTATATTTGAGAAATTCTTGCACTTTTTTTTTCATTCTCTAGACAATTATTAATGTGCAAAGGGATTTGGGGATCTCTTGCAGTGTCTGCAGACCCAGTCTTTAGGTGTCCCCAAAGACCTACAGGTGGGAAATCTCTGTCCCACTTTCCTGGAGGGGGGCTCACCCTAAATGGAATTAACCATTGAGGTCAACCTTTTCAAGACAGAGGGAGAGCAGAACTCATCCCCCAGACTGACAAAGTCGAAGCTCAAGGCCACCCCTACATCTTCCAACCCAGCCTGTTTTCTTTGGATATGAAGTAGGGGGCTTCCACCTTCTTGAGGTAAATCTTGGGGTAGGAAGCTTCCACCTTCTTGAGATAAATATTTGGGTAGGAGGCTTCCACCTTCTTGAAGTAAATCTTGGCAGAGGATGGGACCCAGATCTCAGCATTTTTAAATAACCTCCCCAGATGATTCTAATGTGTCACCAGAATTGAAAGCCCCTGTTCCAGCTGGAACACAACGGGGTTCCCTGAGCAGACAGGCTAGAAAAGATCTGAATAACCAAATCCAGCGAAAGCAGCAGCCACTTACCCCTGAGTTACATGTTCTCAGGGTTAAGTGGACCCTAGAATAGAGCTGGGGTCCCAGGCTGAGGGCCTGGGCAGGTGCAAGTTGCCAGCCTGAAAACCTCCATAGCAGTTCTAGAAGAAAACACCTTTTTGTGGTATCTAATCCTGGATCTAGATCAAATTTGAACAATCCACGTTTAGCCATTATTTTTTTTTTTATTAAATCATAGCTGTGTACATTAGTGCAGTCATGAGATACAATGTGCTGGCTTCATATACAATCTGAAATATTTTCATCCAACTGTTCAACATAGCCTTCATGGCATTTTCTTAGTTATTGTATGAAAACATTTGTGTTCTGCATTTAGTAAGTTTCACCTGTACCCTTCTAAGATGCACCATAAGTGTGATCCCACTAATTACCCTCTCTCCACCCATCCTCCCTTACCCTTTTCCCCATATTCTTGTGCTATAATTGGGTTATAGCCTTCATATGAAAGCTAAATTGTGGTACATGTATACCATGGAATATTATGCAGTCTTAAAGAAAGATGGAGACTTTACCACTTTCATGTTTACATGGATGGAGCTGGAAAACATTCTTCTTAGCAAAGTATCTCAAGAATGGAAGAAAAAGTACCCAGTGTACTCAGCCCTACTGTGACGTTTAGCCATTATTTAAAATATTTCTATTTTGTTCTTATTATGGAATTAATCCACTCCATTTTAAGAGGAAAAGATAGAAAATGCAAATAAATGAAAAAGAGATAGAAGGAGAAAAGTAGAATTATCTGTTCCCCTCAATTAGAAAGTCAGTAGTACTAACATCTGAATACCATTTTAAACTAGAAACACACTGGGTTTTGATCTGCATCTCCCCTAAGAACCTGTGGTGACTCTCTTCTTCCTGTGTCAATAAATGTTTTTGTATAACACAAATCACATAATCATTCAGTAGTGCATTTCGTGGATATAACATGGTTTATGTTACCAATTCCATATTACTGGATATTTGTATTATTTCTAAATTTTTGCAATATTAAGAAATATCATTATGACTGGGTGCCTGTGGCTCAAGCAGCTAAGGCGCCAGCCACGTACACCTAAGCTGGTGGGTTCAAATCCAGCCCGGACCCGCCAATCAACAGTGACGGCTGCAACCAAAAAATGGCCAGGCGTTGTGGTGGGCACCTATAGTCTCAGATACTTGGGAGGTGGAGGCAAGAGACTCGCTTGAGCCCAGGAATTGGAGGTTGCTGTGAGCTGTGATGGCACAGCACTCTACCCAGGGTGATAATTTGAGGCTCTGTTTCCAAAAAAAAAGAAAAAATATCATTATGAATATCCTAGTTACTAAGTATTTTGCCACATCTTTCAGATCCTGAGAACTGTCTATTATTATTTAAAGTCAAGAGGACCCCAAAAACCACTCATCAATTTTGCTCAATAGCCAATTATATAGTTGCAGATTATTTGGAAAAATTTCTACCCTACCTGAATTGAATGGACTCATGACTGACTACTCACTTCTGTGTTTGCAAAATTATAAACAAATGAGGCATGTCTGTGTGCCAATAAAACTTTATTTACACAAACAGGCAACAGGCTATAGTTTGGTGACCCCCACATAGAATATGCATATTCCACATTCTGGATTTGACTAGCTACTTTCTCATGGTGTTGTTAACTTGTTCTGTTGTCCCCTATATTTCTAATCAGATTTGAGTAACCACTAATTAGATTCAAGTTGAATTGTTTGGGCACAAATACTTCACAGCAATGATTTGGGCTTCCTAAAGCATCACTTCCCTGAAGCACAGACCGCTTGCCCAGGTTGTTTCTTACATGAGAATTACTCTCTGCAACTAGATCTGCTTTTAAGTAAAATTCTGCCCAGTCCATGAATGCTGGTAAAGGCGATTCTTTCCTAAATAAACAGGTGACTTGAAGGTGATTACTGCTGCTGATTTGTCAATATGTATTAAAAGCTTTACACTAACTCAGCAATTTTACTGCTGAGAATTTGTCCTTGAGGAAGTGATTTGGAATGTACATAAATGCTTATCATAGCGGTAACTAATATCAGAGAACAAGGACCTAACTTGGACGTCCAACATGGTGGGATGAGTTAAATTACAGAGCAACCACGCTGATGCATCAATAAAAACCAGGGTGGGAATGTCGCATTAAAAAGAATTTGGTATTTTGTTGCAGGGAAAAAACAGCTCTCAAAACAGGATGGATGGATGGATTACTAGATATCCACTGTATCATTAAAAATATATAACAATGGCTAACTTTAATGAACTGGTAACCATACATACGTGGTAAAGGGGCCATAAAATCCTTTACAGCAAGGCTATCAGGTGGGTGGTGTTAGTTTCCTCCTATTACAGGTGAGGAAACTGAGGGACTGAAAAGTTAAATAAGCTTATCTAAGATAAGAGCAGAGACATCATTACCTGGGAGGCTGACTCCAGAGTGGCAACGCAGTGCCCTGTCTATCCCAGCAGGGGACAAAAGTCTGGAAGCTGGACGCTCAGATGTTAATCCTGGTTCCCCGTTATTGGAAAACTTTCAACTTTTCTTTTCCTTTTAATTTTTTTTTCCTTATCTATACTTTCTACTATTCTGCTTGTTCTTCTTTTGAAACTTAGGTTGACTCACTCTACTAGTAATCTTACATTCTCTAAACCCAGATAGTTCTAGGAGCCTGCAGCTCAGGCCCCATCTCACACCCCCCATTGACTGGGGTTATCTGCAAACATCTCAGTCGCCCTTGCGCTGAGAACCAAGGGGGGACAGAATGGCATCCTACCCCCTAGAGCTGGCATTCTGAGTGTGTTGATGACAATGATAATGGTTGCATTTCCTCAAGAACAATTCCAGAGAAGATATTTCTTATTGTCAGGAGCTGGTATGTGTGTAATTTCTCAAGTCCCCTTTGTACTGACCGACCAAAGCTAAAGTGATTTTTTGGACACTAAAGTCAATTTGTCACAGTGATGCATCGATCTAATGATTCCCCTCATAAAACTAATTCCAAAATGTAGTCTATGCGGAAACTTTAATTCTTTTTTCCAGCTGTAATCTCTTAACCTCTTTGGAAGAATACATTTGCTGGCTCTTTTGTGCTGGCTGTTTTGAAGGAGCTTCTGGCCAAAAGCAAGAACACTTTAACCTACCTGAACTAAAGGTGTAAATGACCATTAATGACTGAATGCCATTAACTCTCCTGGGATTCTCGGACTTCCTCAGTCCTCCACTGTCCCGGGTTCCTGTCCCCAGGGAACTACTGTGGCCTGGGATGACCCCCTGTCCACCACTGGAGTTCTCTTCTGGCAACAGGCTTTGTGCTGAGCCCAGCCCCTGGAGCTTCCCTACCTCTCTCTTCTCATTCTACTCTCAGGTACGTCTGGGAGAAGGACGGGGCCGCTCTGGGCATGGAGAACAACCCCCGTGTCCGCCTGGACAAAAACGGTTCCCTGCACGTCTCACAGACGTGGTCAGGGGACATTGGCACGTACACCTGCCGGGTGATCTCAGCTGGAGGCAACGACTCCCGCAGCGCCCACCTGCGAGTCAGGTAAGGGCAGCCCAGGGCAAGGGAGGTCCAGGCGGCAGCAGCAAACAGGTGCTCAGAGCCACCTGCTTTCCTCACATCAGGCCACCAGGCCATGGGGATGTGGCCTGTTGACCTTCTCTGAGGACACACCCGAAGCATCCTACACCTTTCTCCCAGCTCCGTTAAGCCCTCTGTCGAGAGCTTTGTGGTGGTCTGAGGAGGTCTTTAGGTAGGCAGCCTCCACTTCCAGAATCTCCAGGTCGTGTCCTGAAGGCTGTGTTTTATGTCTGAGCACCAGGTGTCAGGGACAGTCATGCAGGGCCCACCAGCCCGAGTCCCCAGTGTCCCTGTAGAGCTCACAGGGCAGCCCTGCCATGCCTCTCTCTCCTGCAGGCAACTGCCCCATGCCCCGGAGCACCCCGTGGCTACTCTCAGCACCGCGGAGAGGAGAGCCATCAACCTGACATGGGCCAAGCCTTTCGATGGGAACAGCCCCCTGATCCGCTACATCCTGGAGATGTCAGAGAACAGTAAGGTCCCCGCCCTCCTGCACCCCCACCACAGCCAGGGCCGGGTCCCGGCTCCCCACTTCCTGGTCCTGGGGCGCTGGCAAACCTTTCCTGCTGTAGCCTCAGCTTCCTTGCCTGTCCAGGGAACGCTGGTGTCTGCCAGGCAAGGCCATGGGACGGCAGAATGCGATGGCACCCAGGAGCTGTGGCACAGCAGCAGCCTTGAAGAAAATGGCTGTTTTTTATTTTTTTTTAATTTTTGTTTTCATTCTCCATGTCCCCAAGTTAGGCATCCCCAAATTAGCAGGTGTAACTTGAACAGTGCTCATCAATTTGAGGGGGGCTAAGAAAGACGAAGGCGTCCCAGTCCTCCCCGCACCCTGCTCCCTGCCCCCACCCTGGGACCACACAACTGATGGGACCTAGAAAATGACACGAGGGGCTTTGCCGGACCAAGCTGGGATGCCCTCTCTTGCCAGCCCAAAGGACCTGCGTCCATGCAGGGAATGGGGCACCAGAAGCATGCACTGTCCCCCTCTAAGATGCCCACCTCTGCCCCACCCTCTGACCCTGCAGATGCCCCCTGGACTGTACTCCTGGCCAGTGTGGACCCCGAAGCCACCTCAGTGACTGTCAAGGGCTTGGTTCCCGCACGGTCCTACCAGTTCCGTCTTTGTGCTGTCAACGATGTGGGGAAAGGACAGTTCAGCAAGGACACGGAGAGGTGAGAGGCGGGCGCTCTGCCAGGGGCATCTCCATGACTCCCTCTGGGGAGTGGGGGGAGCCTATGCCTAAACCAAGGTGGCGGGTCCCAGCCAGGTGTCAGCCAGTAACAATACCATCTCTCAGAGATGCTGAAAGAGGACATGAGATGATAGAGTAGCACGGAGGTGCCCGACAAATGCTAACCATGACCAAGCAAGATCAAACCCTGGCCTCTCCCTCTCTGCATCCCGTGGGCCACCAGGGGTGTTAAGCGGTCGCAAAGTTCCAGAAGGATGCTGGGTCTACATGGATCTCCATACCCAATGCCTTGCATGACCCCAGGCTCTGTTGGGGCGCCAGCAAACCTTTTGTAAAATGATGGAAATTGAATAAAAACAGCAGGCAGTCTGCTCAGCGAATGATGTGGAGCACCTGTTTATGTAGAAGGCACATTCCATCCACCTCAACGCCGTGGAACAAGCAGCCGCCTCTGCTTGGAAAGACACGCGTGAGAGATCAGAGTGACTGTGACACACGTAAGAAGATGCCCTTGGCATTTACCCAGAAGAAAAACAAATCCTTCTGTCACCAGGACATTTGCACCAGACTGTTTATCGCAGTTCGGTTTACAATCGCCAAAATGTGGAAACAGCCTAAATGCCCATCGACCCAGGACTGGATTAACACGTTGTGGATATGTACACCGTGGAATACTATTCAGCCATTAAAAAAGATGGAGACTTTACATCTTTTGTATTAACCTGGATGGAAGTGGAACACGTTCTTAGTAAAGCATCACAAGAACGGAGAAGCAAGAATCCCATGTACTGGATTCTAATAGGAAGGCAGCAGATGAGCTACTACAAGGGTGGGATGAGGAAGTGCGGATGGGAAGGAGAGGGGGAGGTGGGTCACAGGGTACGGCACACCTCTTGGGGGCGGGACACAGTTATAAGAGGGACTTTAACAAATGCAATCAGTGTATCCTAATTCTTTGTACCCTCAATGAATCCCAAACAGTAAAAAAAAAACAACAGCAAAAAAAGAATCGCCCGTGGGTGCATACACAAAGGCCCCTAGCCTAAATCCATCAGGGGGGTTTTTTGACACTCTCATGTCACTCTCGCCAGAGGGCACTGTGACAGGTGACAGCCCTACGTGGAGAGCAGACACAGGAGAATTCACTTGCTCACTGCTGGTTGAGCGCCCCCTGCGGGCCAGGCCATGTATGGACCACTGGAGGTGGTACAGGGACCGAACAGACAGCCCAGTCCCCCTGGAGGCACAAAATCCCAACCATGGAGTGGCCCTGCCGTGCAGGGGAACCCACCCTGTGACTTCTCCCTGCTCTGCAGCTGCACTGGGCAGCACTGCTCCGTCTGCCTAATAGATCTTCATACGGCCCTGAGTCGGCGAGAAAAAGGCTAAATCCCCTTCAGTTCCATCTTTATGAAAACATGGGAGTGCGTGGTGTGTTTTGGAAAGCTATCCGTCAGAAAGCAGAAACATGAAAATAAACAAAAAGGAAAAGACATCCGTCAAAAATAATTAACTTTTGTTGTTAATGGATACGTGTCAGTGATGTGAAAAATGCACTTGGGCGGAACACCGTGTTCCCTAGCGATGCCAGAGAGAGAAATGTCGTGGTGCTTGGCTTCTGGAGGCAGGGTGGGCCCCCTTGGCAGCCTCACCCACACACCATGCCCTTCCCACCCCACCCCAACCAGGCTCAGCTGGTCAGCAAAGGAGGCTTCATTAAGGTACATCATGAGCTGGCAAGTGGAAGGCGATCACTTAACGCTCCTACTTCTAAAAGACTTGCACGCCATCTCCTTGATAGCCCAAACAAGCAGCTTCTTTGACAAATGGGAAACTGAGCCCTCACCCCTCAGTTGCACCAAAAATACACAGGTGGTGTTTTGTAGCATTTTTAAAAGACTGCTGTCTATGTTGTATCGTTTGAGCCTCACCTAGTTTTATAAGTAGATCTTTATAATTCTTGTATGGAAACAAGCTCAGAGAGGTTAAGTGACTTGCCCAAAAGCACACAGCAATTATGCAGAATGGTCAAGGGACACGGCAGAGCCCATGTCCCATTAAACTCCTGCATTTGCCCCCGGGACTAAGAGCATTGGTGTTTTCTGATCCAGGGTGTCCCTCCCCGAGGAACCCCCCACAGCCCCGCCACAGAATGTCATCGCCAGTGGCCGGACCAATCAGTCCATCATGATCCAGTGGCAGCCACCTCCCGAGAGCCACCAGAATGGAATCCTCAAGGGCTACATCATCAGGTAGGTGCCTACCCTCAGGACAGGAGGCCAATCTGAGGGGAAGGGGGTGGGAAGATTGGGACTGAGCTGGAAAACAGTGCAGACTGATGGCAGGCCCTTCTCCATCGAGCAAGAGCCAGGCAACAAGAATTGCCTACACTGTGGTGGGAAGGGCTTGGGTTAGACTCCCAGAAGAACTGCTAGGCACAAGAGCCTTAGAAACCAGCAGGAAAGTTTGAGACAGGTGCTCTGGTACAGTCACCTAAAGATCCTGTGGAAGAACAAGTCTGTCATATGTCAGAGCTGACACAGGCATAGACTGATGAGAAAAGAGGTCTGGCCAAGGGGCCAGCACCTGGGAAGTGGCCATTATACCATCCCAGGCCAAATCTCTGTCAACAGGAACAGCAAGCAGAGAAACTAACGGGCCAAGAATTGATCGAAAAGCAAGAGTTCTTCCTTTGGTTCCTACTGGAAATGAAGTCCAGTTAGATAGACTTTGATCCTCATGCTTGACTGAGGAGGTCGGCTTTACTAGTAACCGAAAGGAGAGTCATTAAGGGTCACTAACGCGTGGGATTCATAAATCCCAATTAGCATGTTATTCAAGGCTTCTGAGAACTCTCGTCAATATTCTGGATCCCGGCTGGTTGCAAAATGCTGGGCAACTCCTGGGGCCTCATCCTGCACACGCACACCCCTCAGCCCTGCAATTCTCCAGATTTGGAATTGTTGACTGGACTGCTCCATCATCGGTTCATTTTGCTATGGGTTTTTGGTTCACCCTAAAGGGCAGTGATTCTCTAAGCATGGTCTGCAGACTGAGAGCGTCGGCATAGCCTGAAAACTGGTCAGAAAGGCAAATTCTCAAGTCTTACTGAAGACCCACTGAATCAGAAACTTTGGGTTGGGGATGAGCTCAGAAATCTGTGTTTTTAAAAATACTCTAGGAGATGTTGATTCGTTCTAAGGTTTGGAGAACCACCGCTATAGAGTAATATAATCCGTCAGAATATTTGGGAGCCCCTAATTTTCCAGTAACTCGATTCAAAGGTATATGTACATTGTGGTACTCATAGGAGTTAGACATCCTCCGCGTGTAACACCCAAGATTTGCTTGTACGGATTCCACCACTTTGGTGTCATGAGTTCTTTTTTCCAGTGGAGGTAGAGATGGTGGAATAAGGACCCCCAAGTACTTCGCTGCACCTACATAAGTGACAATCAGAGAGAGAGCCTCTATCCTAGGGGGAGGAGAATGAGCCCAGCTGTCCTGTCAATGACCTCAAAGGCTGAGACCTGTGAGATCTGCCCTGGGGACTCTCAGCGTCCCTGGACAGCCAGCACACTACATTCTCCTCCCCCATCAAGAAGAATAGTCCCTGGCTCGGCGCCTGTGGCTCAACAGGCTAAGGCGCCCGCCATGTACACCTGAGCTGGCGAGTTCGAATCCAGCCTGGGCCCGCCAAACAACAATGACGGCTGCAACCAAAAAATAGCCGGGTGTTGTGGCAGGCGCCTGTAGTCCCAGCTACTTGGGAGGCAGAGGCAAGAGACTCTCTTGAGCCCAGGAATTACAGGTTGCTGTGAGCTGTGATGCCACAAAACTCCATCCAGGATGACAGCTTGAGACTGTCTCAAAAAAAAGAAGAATAGTCCAGACACATCCCCTATTACCTGTCCTATCAGGTAACCACCACCCGCCTATGGCTATTTAAACAACAGACCCTTAAACAATGTGGGGTTAGGGGTACCAACTCCCTGTGCAACCAAAAATCTATAACTTTGACTGCCCCAAATCTTAACTAGTAATACCCAAGGTTGATCAGAAGCCTTACTGAGAACATAAACGGTTGATTAGCCCATATATTTTATGTATTTATGACCTACTTTTCTCTTAATTTTTTCACTACGTCTAGTCTACCTGTAAGTTTTTTCAAATTGTCACAAATCTCAAAAAAAATTTTCCAATATATTTACTAAAAAAAAAGTCCATATCGAACTCCAATTTCTCAGTTGCACTAAACACATTTCAGGGTTTTGACAGCCTCGTGCACAGGCGACCACCTACTGGACAGCACAGGCATGGCGCGGCCCCACCACCCCACAAAGTTCTACCACACAGGCAGCGCCACTCTAGATAATTCTGGGGCAGAAGGCGGAGTGCGCTGACTCCTACCCCTTTTCCCTGCAGGTACTGCCTGGCCGGGCTGCCTGTTGGGTACCAGTTTAAGAACATCACGGATGCTGATGTCAACAACCTGCTGCTGGAAGATCTCATCATTTGGACCAACTATGAGATCGAGGTGGCCGCCTACAACAGCGCGGGCCTGGGTGTCTACAGTAGCAAAGTCACCGAGTGGACACTGCAGGGAGGTGGGTAGGGTGTCTCCTGGGGCCTGTGCCTGCCAGGCCCTGTGAGCCTCAGGCTGTGTCTGGAACCACCCTGCCGTGCCCAGCTTCCCAGGGGTTGGGTGCACAGAGGGGCAGATGAAGAGGCAGTTGGCTAGGACCTGGCGAAGGGCAGAGGCTTCGGGGAGGTTGGACCTTCCATGAATATCACATTAACTGGATCAGGGAACCGCTTACATCTAGCGTTCCTCCTGAAAACCCCCCAGAGCGCGTTTCATCTCCATCCCCTTTATTTATTGGTACACTGTGAGGGGGATCAGGCAAGTTTTATTAAACCCAAGCTAATCCAGAGAGATGGAAGGTGCCTTAAACAGTCTACACAGGGGAGGGAATGGGGGGGTCACAAAGCAGCGTCTACAGCCCCCGTCTCCACGCTGCCTCCACTGAGCAGGACCCACCCTGCCTCTCTCGTCCCTCTAGTTCCCACCGTCCCTCCAGGCAACGTGCACGCAGAAGCCACCAATTCCACGACCATCCGCTTCACCTGGAACGCCCCCAGTCCCCAGTTCATCAATGGCATCAACCAAGGCTACAAGGTACACAGGCCTCTCCCTGCCCCGAGAGAAGGCCTCTAGGTTCTCTGGGGGAGGCTGGGAGCCAGCAAGGGAGGGGGCAGGAGGGATCCCCATTTCTGAAATCATCGACTCCAGCCAAGCCAAGGACACGAGATAAAAGCCAAAGGCACACAGGCTTTCTCCAAGACCATATGCAGGTCACAGGCAGTGCGGACACTGTCCCCGCTGTGAGCCAGTGCAGGGGTCATGCCTAGTGAGACTGGGCTGTGAACAAAACTCATCCAATTGCAGGCTCAGGAACACCTGGGTGTAGCCACAGTCCCATCAGAAAAATCCAGCATTCGCTTCTTAGAAGCGCTGAGTTGTGGCCCTGGTGGGCCTCCTGCTTGGACAGGCCTCCTGGGGCACTTGACCGCACGCCTGGGTGGTTAAGGCCTCAGGATTAGGACGCACTAAGCCTTGAATTAAAATCCCACTCTGCTTCTCCCTGGCTCCCTGAGCGATCTCTCCATCTCTCCGTCATGTCTGAGCTTCCATCCTTCCGTCGGTGCGATGGGGCACCCACTGTATGGGTGCTCACGCTGCTGAGTCACTGAACAAACTCAGTTTCCTCATCTAAAAGCAAAACTGCTCACAACACCCGCTCTTTAAAGTTGCAGGATAATTGAGATATTTGTAATTTATCAGTACATTGACAAACACATAATAAACACTCAAAAAATGGCTTTGGAATGGTAGCAGTAACGCATTTGTTTGCTGGAGCTGCTGTAACCAAGTGGCACAGACTGAGTAGCTTAAACGCTGGACATGTACCGCTGGCAGGGCCGCTTTCCCCTGAGGCCTATCTCCGTGGCACACAGATTTTGTCGTCTTCTCCCTGTGTCTTCACATTATCTATCCTTGCAGTGTGTCCATCTTAATCTCCCCTTCTCGTGAGGACACCAGTCATTCTGGACCAGGATCCACCCTGATGGTGTCATTTAACTTTAATTACCTTTGTTTTTTATTTGAGACAGAGTCTCACTTTGTCACCCAGAGTAGAGTGCTGTGGTGTCATCATAGCTGACAGCAACCTCAGACTTCAAGCGATCCTCAACCACACCTGGCTGGTTTTTTCATTTTTAGTAGAGACTGGGTCTTGCTCTTACTCAGGCTGTCTCCAACTCTGAGCTCAAGGGATCCTCCCACTTCAGCTTCCCAGAGTGCTGGGGTTGTAGGCGTGAGCCACCATGCCCGGCCTTTAATTACCTTTTTCATGACCCTAACTCCAAGTGCAGTTACATTCTGAGGTACAGGAGGTTGGAACTTCAACACGTGATTTTTGAAGGCACTCAGTTCAGCCAAGTACAAATAACGGCAGCAACAGTAACAGCAAAAGTTAGAATAGTGAGTTTGCTGAGATTCCAACTGAGCGAAAAGTCAGGACTTTCCAACCCACCCTTCCTAGAACACAGACCTTGGATTCCAGCCCTGGGTCTCTCCTCTCGTTCCCTGGGGAGCATCCCATCTGTCCTTCCCTAAGAGGACTGAAGCCAGATCACTGCGTGGGGCAGACGGAGGGATGCTGTCCTTCCCTCTAGCCCTGGGGACAGGGGCAGGCCAGCTGTGGAGGGGACAGAACTGCAGATTTGAGCCCAAGGTCTGGTGACCTCCAGAGGACTGCCACCACATCCCAAAAGTTCCTGCACTCCCCTGCACTGTTTGCACATGTGCCACAGCCAAGACTAATTCTAGGACTAGCAGTCATAGCCACCCTTACTGTGAGCAGGGGGTGGCTGGACAGGAAGGGGCTGAGATTCAGCCACAAAGAGAATGTTCTGATAATGCTGCAAGCTGACAAAGGAGGGAAGGCCCAGAGCTGGATCCAGCCGCCACAGCCCTCTCCATCCCAGGAATGGAGCAAACCCAAGCCAGGCTGAGCTTTCTGGGTTGGGGACTGCAGCCCAGCACTTTCAGCTCTTGCTGGAAAAGTCTCCTTATTGGGACCCTGGGGGTAGGCAGGGGAGAGGGAAGAGAGGCCCGCATTGCCAAGGAGCAGAGGAGCTGAGCTGGGAACAAGTAGCTTCCTGCCACCAATTCCAAGCACAAGTTTTATTCCACAGATGGGAAGGCTGAGCTACAAACTTTTAAGAAAAATAGCTCCCCCCACCCCCAAGGGCCAGCCAGCCAGCACAATTAGGGCAATGACCCATGGTGACCCAGAGCAAGAGGCTGCAGAGGCCACCAGATTCCCAGGTCCAGTCAGTGTCCAGCACCCAGGAGCTACTCCAGAAAGGCCAGTGAGAAAGAATTGCCCAGATGTTTGGAGCCCAGCAGCTGGGGGAAGAGTGAGAGAAGCTCACACTTACAGGGCCCTTTCCATATACCAGGCAGCAAGCTACATGCTCCACTCACATTTCTCTCTCGTGCAAGAGGCACACTAGCCCTAAGAAGTATTTTTATCACCCCATTTTCCAGGTGAAGAAACTGAGGCACAATAAAGGAGTCTCTCGTTCTAGGGAAAACAGAGAGACAATTTCAATGCAAAGCCCAGATTCAAGCCAGAACTTTTTCTTACCTTATAAAGAAAATGGTATATTGTGGTTTTAATTATAAAATAATAATTTTATAACTATAACTTAATTTTTTAGTACAAATAAATAAAAGCAGAGATTTTTTTTTCCCCCTGTTTCTTTGGGTTCTGGTGTATCATAGAAAAAGAGCAATGTTTGTTCCTTGTATACTTCCACTGAGAAGGGAGTTGGGCACATTTTCAAGCATCTGCAGAAATAAAGGGAAGGTTCTAGTGAACACCTGTATACCCACTGTCAGCAACTGCCAACTCCCAGCCAAACATGGCCCATCTATTCCCCAAACCTCAGCCCCTCTCCCAGAATATTCTGAAGAAAATCCCAGAGATCGTATCATTTCTTTCATAAATATTTCTATAGAGATATATTATAGATGAGGTCTCGGTTTAAAACAAAACCACAATAACCACATTATCATTATCACGCCTAAAAATATCAGCAGTGCCTTCAATATCATCTCCTACCCAGTCAGCCTTCAAATTTCCTTGATTGCTACATAATTTCTTTTGCTCGTTGGTTTATTTGCTTCAGAATGTAAATGAAGTTCACACAATTGCAGTCAGTTAGGAGTTTTTCTAAATCTCAGTTGATCTATGGATTCTCTCTCTCTCTTTCTCCCTCTCTCTCTTCTTATAATTTACGTGGTGAGGAAACTTAGTCATTTGTTCTATAGAATTTTCCACAGTCTAGATTTTGCTGATTGCATCCCCGTGGGGTCATTTAACATGTTCCCCTGAACACTATATTTGCAGTAAATTGCAACTTAATGCTAGAGGCTAATCAGATTCAGGTTTGATGATTTTTAATTTTCAAAATATTACTTCCTGGAAGGTGTTGTGTATTTCCATCAGAAGGCAGAGAGGCTGGCTATCCTTCTTACTGCGTTGCTGTTGGCCGTGACAGCCTTTGTATGGTCTGTTATTTCAATACAGGTTGTAAAATGCAAATAGGCAAATACTATCATTCCTTCTTGATTTATTAGCAGAACTGCTTTCCAAAAAAAAAAAAAAAAGCTTCCTTTATCAACTTTTTGATTACCTGGAGGTTCCATTCATCTAAGAAAAACAGGACAGATTCTCAATTCTTTCCAATTATTTACCAATTTTCAGCACAATGAATTGGTTCTTTTGCCTAAAGTAACTGAGAAGTTTGGGGTAGAACAGGGGCATCTTTTTGTATTGTGTCTGGTTGTGTTATTATGTACCTAAAGATTTTTAGAGACACATCTGATATGTTTCAATCCCCTACCTTTATTATTCCTACCGATGCCAAATTGGCCCAGCATCAGCCATTTCAACTTGACTTGTGAGTCCTCTCTGCATAATCCCCATAGTCTCTGGTATGAAAATATGCTCCAGGCTACATGTATTTCCCCACACCGTGCCAGGGATCAAGTCTGCAAGGACCTCTTGTTCCTTGCCCACAGCAAATGATATTTAGACACCACACTCTGGGCACATGGGTGCTCATTTTTCATGGATGGTTTTGTTAATGGATAGCAAGGAAATGCTTTTATTCAAAAAGATAAAATAGCGTGGTGCCGAGGTGTCATCCGTCAGCTCCACTACTTTTGCAGGCAATACGTGTCTTAGCGTACCAACCACACAGGGCTCATTCGCAGCATGGCTGCTTTTAAAAATAAATAAATAAATAAAATAAAAAGATAAAATAGAGACTAATAATTTCGATTCAAAATTCACGTCTACGGCTCGGCACCTGTGGCACAATGGGCTAAGGCCTCAGCCACGTACACCTGAGCTGGCGTGTTCAAATCCAGCCGAGGCCAGTCAAACAACAATGACAGCTGCAACCAAAAAATGGCCAGGTGTTGTGGCGGGCGCCTGTAGTCCCAGCTACTTGGAAGGCAGAGGCCGGAGACTCGCTTGAGCCCAGGAATTGGAGGTTGCCGTGAGCTGTGATGCCACAGTACTCTATCCAGGGTGACAGCTTGAGGCTCTGTCTCAAAAAAAAAAAAAAAAAAAAATTCACATCTACAAGCCTTTTAATAATCTTATTTGTCTTTTGTCAGTATCTTTCTCCAGACTGCAAATCCAGTTCCTACAACACCAATGTATTTATTCACCTACTTTATCCCATGCACATATAACAATTTTGGAATAGTAGTACCAAGACTTCGGTTGCTGCCAATAGTTCCCAATTTCTTGCAGTTCTTTTTGTTCTTGGGGTACACCCCCTGGGGATATACACCACGTGACTGCAAAGGTGTTTGAAATCATTTCTCTCTGTAATCTTGCTACAGCTTAATCCATCCTTAGGTCCATTTGCTTCATTTCGTTTTTGATTTTTAGGGATTGATTTTTTTTTTTAGTTTAATTTTATTCTATAATTATGTAGAACATTTATACAGTTTCAAAGTCAAATCCAAAAAGCAAATTCAGGGGGAAAAAAATCAGCTTCGATCCTGGTTCAATCCTTCTAACAAAGAGAAGTCAGGCACAGAGACATCTCAGAGAAACCCTAAACTCCTAGCAGCTATACGGACCTTTGGGAAACAGAGGTCATCATGGAAGATCACAGGGTCCACAAATCTGGATTCAGCTCCTGGTGGGTCCACATGCACACCGCTCAGCCTTCCTGAACCTGGGTTTCCCTTTTTATAACAGCAGGGAACCGTGATGGCCATCTAATCCTCACTGCGATGATTAAATGAGCCTGGTCAGTGATAGGCTTAACCCAGTGCCAGGCTCTGCAAAGGGGTTTGAAATCATTTCAGAAGGTAAGAGCCCAACAAATGGGAGCCCCGGTGCGTGCTTCCTGAGCACCAAGGTTTCATCCCGCAGCTGCCCAGAGCCCAGCCCCTATAAGGAAAGAAGTGTTGTAAAGGGCAATTCTCCTCTTTCTCTCAACCCTGAAGGGAAGTCCTCTTCTCCCTACGTCTCCTCCTCTTCACTTGCAGCTGGAGACGAACAAATGGCTGACATCCCAATGGAAATATTTCGAAACAGCCACAGGAAGCCAAGGCTCTGCTGCCATGTCGAGCTCTAGGCGTGAACCTGTAGGGTAATGAAACCAACATTGTGACTCCACAAAGCCACACCTCTCTGACCCTTTGCACTTCCTCTGGGTCATTTTTGTGAGCAAGGCCCAGTGACACTGTTTTAAGGCATCTGTAAAGACACATTTTTCCTTTTTTTTTTTTTTTTAATTATAATGATTGTAATTGGCCTGAACCCAACAAAAAAAAAATATTTACCCAGATCTTACACTTGCTAGGGAACACACCACACAATTAATTCTAACAGCATAATTAATTCAAATTTACATTAATTAAATTAAATTAAAACATTAAACTTGTTTCTTAATCTACTCCAAAGAAGTTCGGCAATTTAATTGCTATGAAACAACCGAAATAAGGAGGATATTTAACATCCTTATTAAATGCCACTTAGTATTTTTGTTTGGTATTTTTAGGGTCTAATTAGTGTCTAATTAACTTGCTATAGGCTATCTTTCCACAATACCAATTAAATTTCAAAACATCCTGTATAAACACACGGCCATGAAAAGGAGAAGATTAAGCATTGTTATAGGCATGAGTTAATCAGGAGACATTGGCCTGGTATTGTTTTATATCTATAAATACCCGTGCTTATTAAAACTCATCAAGTGTTGCTTTTCACCATTAATTGCAATTTAATCAACTTCAAATAAATGAGGAAATTTCTGAAACCAGCTGTCATTGTTGTAGACAGATGAAGGGCTCAGAAAACAGGAGTGCGAGGTGAGAGCAGGTGGTGGAGAAGGAGGCGGCGAGACAGAGGGGGGGCTAGGCAACCGGTGGGTGGAGGGTGCAGAGGGGAGATTGGAGAGAAAGTGGTGGTTTCCATATGGAGTTTCTGGCCGATACCGTGCCTCTGGGTGATGCTTAAGATTGCAATCCCAACTTGCAAGCAGTGTAAGATAACAGTTGCCCACAAATTATAAGTCCAGCTCTGCAGGACGTGACCCTAAGAGGTATCCAAGGTGTCCCAGACTGTAAGGAGCAACATGGAAGAGCTCAGGGCTTGGAATCCAAGCATCAGCTTCCCCCAGCTGTGTGAGCCTCTCTGAGCCTCGGTTTCCTCTTCTGTAAAATGGGTGTGCCACCTGCATAGTCCTCCAGAGCTCCACACTGAGTTAAGGATTCTGCTGATGTCACCTTGCAGTTCAAATGACTTTCGAACAAGAGGGCCCTCCATTTTCATTGTATACTGGGCCTGCAAAGTTATGTAGCCCAGTCCTGGGGAAATGCCTCCCCCCGGGGGCCACCAAGAGAATCGAGGGAGAGCCAACTCAGGGACTCACCCAGCACAGTGCTTTGCATAGAGCCAGCAGCCCACGAAGTGTGGCAGTGCACTGAAGTGAACTTCAGCAGCCCGTGGGTCACCAGCACTGCTTGTCCCTCCCTGGGGATCCCTCCACAGGGACCTGAGCTCCTGAACACTGACCATTGGCTGGTCCGGCCTATGGCAGAGGGCTGGGCTTCATTGGGAACCCTCTTACTGCCCTGTCTGAATTGCTGGCCTCTCCCCAGCTAATCGCCTGGGAACCAGAGCAGGAAGAGGAGGTTACCATGGTGACCGCTCGGCCTAACTTTCAAGACAGTATTCACGTGGGCTTCGTGTCTGGCCTGAAGAAGTTCACAGAGTATTTCACCTCGGTGCTGTGCTTCACCACCCCCGGAGATGGGCCTCGCAGCACCCCGCAGCTGGTGCGCACCCATGAGGATGGTAGGCACCCCCCACCCACACACCCACCCAGGCCAGGCGGGGCGCTCGGGGCAGAAGGCGGTCCTGGTCTTGTCTCCCATGCTGGGGTGCCCTGAGCCAGCAGGCTGCCTTGCAGAAGGTGGTCTCTAGCTCTAACTGGCATGGTGGGGGGCCCTTTGGGGTATAGTGCCTGGGCCTGTGGGACACCTGAGCTTCAGTGAAATCCTGGACACCTCGCTGAAGGTCAGCTGGCAGGAGCCAGGGGAGAAGAACGGCATCCTCACTGGTAAGCACCACGGCGTCTCTGAGTCACAGGTGGCCAGGGCTGGGCGGGTAAGCTCATCCATCCCCGCCTTAGAGCAGAAGCTGCTCAGAGGAGGCTCCCAGCACTTCTGCTCCTAAACATGCCCCAGACCTTCAGCCAAAGACAAGTGGCTGCCACGGTGACTTTCTTTCCTGCAATCCCCACTTATGGTGGCTTTCCCCCCAGCTTACACTCAGGGCCCCAGCATAGTGCCAGCCGCTCCCACCTGCCTCGGTCCAGTCACTCCCAGTGGGTCTGACTGCCAACCTAGGGAAGAGGCAGGAAGTGGAGCGAAGGGTCAGGACCAACTTAGAGTCACAGCCAAGTTCACTCCAACTCTTGGGGGGGTTGCTTTCCCAGGCTACCGGATCTCCTGGGAGGAGTACAACCGAACCAACACCCGCGTGACACATTACCTGCCCAACGTGACCCTGGAGTATCGTGTCACAGGCCTCACCGCCCTCACCACCTACACCATCGAGGTGGCTGCCATGACCTCCAAGGGCCAGGGCCAGGTGTCTGCCTCGACCATCTCATCTGGGGTGCCTCCAGGTAAGTGCACGTTCTCAGGACAGGATCCGGCCTCTGTTGTCCATCCTGATAGCGTCCCATTTGAGGTGACCCTTGTCTTTCAGGGATATTGGCTTTCTTCCCGCAGAGCCCTCCCCTCCTCTTGTAGTCCGTGGGTCTGGGTCCTCCCTAGAGCAGGGGGATTCCTGAATTCCCTCAAGGCCAGGTCTCCAGACAGGGGCGCCCCAGGCTCTGCTCCTCCCGAAGATCTCAGAAGAGCACAGGCCCCCAGAATCCCTGCCCTTGTCTCATCTGCCCCACCGGCCCCTCCCTTCACACCCCACTTCACACCAGGCCCTACATCAGGCCTTAGGGTCTGTGATTGAGGGGGTGAATTCCCACTGTCACCCAGAAAGTCCAAATGGGATTCTCAGCCGTGGAAGTGTTGCTTGGGAAGCAGCAGAGCAGGTTGGGAGTCACCTCAGGCCTCCTGCAAAGAGCAAGCCGAGACCTTGTCAGGTGTCTCCTCTGTGCCTCAGTTTCCCCCATCTGTAAGCATGGGGAGTTGGACTGGATAACCTTGTGGTTCCTCCCGCTCAGTAAGGTTATGCTTGTGTGGCCTGCTCCTGGGCATGGCCGGGGCACAGTATTTATGTGGCATTCCCCGGGTGTGGAGCTAAGAGCTTTATACATGCCAACTCATTTAGTCCTCACTATAGCCCTGAGGGAGGTGTTGTCATTATCATCTCCATCTTAAAGAAGAGGACTCGGAGGACAGACAGGTGGGCGACTTGCCCAGAGACACAGTCTCTAAGAGGTGGAGTTGGATTCCCACTCAGACAGTCCGACTCCAGAACCTGTGCTCTTCTGCTCATCCTGAGCCCCAGGAGCCTCAGGGTTCCTGGTTGGAAACCGGAAGCTGCCCCCTACCCCCGTCTGCACCTGTCCTTCCAGCCTCCCTCAGCCAGCACTGGGCTTGTGAGGGGGGAGGGGGTCGTGTCGGGGTAGAGGGAGGATTGGGCCTGTCGGTTTCTTCCCAAGCCTGCCTTGGTTCCAGTTCCACCTCCCTCACATCAGAGAAAGGAGCGGAAACCTCTTAAGGACCCAGCCTGGCTGCCTGGCTGCCTGGCCCTGGGAGATCTCCCCCACCCTCAGAGCTGTCCTGAGTGACTGTGACACGCTGTCAGACACAGGGACTAAGCCTGCTGGTGGAATGAGGCCTTGGCTGTGGTCTGCCCAGGTCATTTCCTTCTGTGTGTGGTTGACACACAGCCCCCTCCATGCCCTAAAAGTCCTGTCCATTATGGAAGGGCCTTCCTGCTCCATCTCCTTTCCCACCCTGTTCTCGCTCTCTCTTTTTTTTTTGTAGAGACAGAGTCTTACTTTATCTCCTATCACTTTAGAGCTGTGGCATCACACAGTTCATAGCAACCTCCAACTCCTGGGCTTAGGCGATTCTCTTGCCTCAGCCTCCCGAGTAGCTGGGACTACAGGCGCCCGCCACAACACCTGGCTATTTTTCTGTTTTGCAGTTTGGCCAAGGCTGGGTTTGAACCCGCCACCTTTGGTAAATGGGGCCAGCGCCCTACTCGATGAGCCACAGGCGCCACCCTCATCCTGTTCTCTTTTCCCAGAACTCCCAGGGCCCCCCACCAACCTGGGCATCTCTAACATTGGCCCACGCTCCGTGACCTTGCAGTTCAGGCCCGGCTATGACGGGAAGACCTCCATCTCCCGCTGGCTGGTGGAGGCCCAGGTAGGACCTGCTGGAGGGCAGCCCGGGCACCACACACTCTCAAGAGCAGAATCATGTGTGTGTTTGTCTGTGCAACTATGATGGTCACATGTCCCCCACTTGCCTACATTTTCCAATATCATCTACACCTCCACCTCACCTGTGCATATGAAAATGCACACAATCCCTCCTGGTGGGTGGTGGACCAGCTGGCCTGGAAAGATGCCCAGCTGCTACCTGCCACTTTGTCACCTGTGGTTCTCAGTCTCAGCAGTACCCTGCAATTACCCAGGGAACATTCAGAAATTCCAACACCTGCGTCCCACCCGCAGAAAGTGATCCTGTCACCTGGATTTTAGCGGCACCCAGACTGTTTAGCAGAATCACCTAGGGAGCTTGTGAAATGCACAGATTCCTGGGCACCTCCCTCCCAGGGGTTCTGATGGGCCAGTCCAGGGTGGAGCCAGGACATGTGTTTATAACCAGTACCCTACGAGGCTCTAACACAGAAATCTCAGAGTCACTTATGCAGGCATGTTTAAGGGCCTGGAAGGAAGGGTCCCTATTTGATGCCTTCCAGGGAGCCCTGAGATTTGAAGCAAGATTTGTCCTGGGTACAGCTCAACTGGGAGCTGGGGCTTGGAGCACACCCACCTCGGCTCTGTGGGCTGGACAGGACTAAGGGTCCCTCCCTTTCCCAGGTGGGCGTGATCGGGGAGGGAGAAGAGTGGCTGCTGATTCACCAACTCTCAGGGGAGCCTGACGCGCGCTCCATGGAGGTGCCCAACCTCAACCCCTTCACCTACTACAGGTAACAGGGCAGAGCTGGGGATGGAGGTGTGGACAGAAAGGGCTGCCCACAGGGGGACAGAGTTTGGCTCTGGGGTCTAGCCCTGACCATCTTCTCAACTCTCCTCCCACCCCAGCTTCCGCATGCGCCAGGTGAACATCGTAGGCACAAGCCCACCCAGCCAGCCTTCTAGAAAGATCCAGACCCTGCAGGCACCTCCTGACATGGCCCCGGCCAACGTGTCTCTGCGCACGGCCAGCGAGACCAGCCTGTGGCTCCGCTGGATGGTGAGGCTTTCCCGAGGGCTCCAGGGTAGGATGTCTCTGTGACCCTCACCACCCCGCGTGGCCACCTTGACTCACAGAGGGCACGCTCCAAGCACCTGCACCTGCTGCTGCTTTTTTGCTTTATTACTCGCCTGGTAAAGTGCCTGATAATCGATCTTAGCCAGATGAGGAAATGTATAAGGGGAAAGAGCCAGGAAAGGCTGCTTACTGAGCCTCACCAAGTGCTGAGAGATTTACATGTTTTAATCCCGTTTGAACCTGCCAGTAATCAAAGCACACATTTTGTCATCCTAGTTTTCGGTTAGGAAAACTGAGGCTCAGATGGGTAAGGAACTTGCTCACAGCCACTCAGCTCTCAAGGAGTGGGTTTGGCATGCAGGTGCCAGGTCTCCCACCACATTAGGTCAGGGAGTGGGCTACAAACCAGCAAGGATGCTGCAGGTCATTCCCCCCAGTGACACTGCACAGGGTGACAGTGCTGACATGCTGAGGCTTCCTTCCTGCCAGGCACTGCTGTGAGTGCTCTGTTCAAAGTCAGGCATTGAACCCTCTCAACAAGCCTGTGACCACAGAGTGATCCTGGTTCCCACTTTACAGATGAGAAAACTGGGGCAGAAAGAGATCAGATAACTTGCCCAAGGCTCCCATACACATCCTCCCATGGCCTTTAATTAACAGCAGGGCTGAGATCCCAACCCAGGGATTGTGTAGCCCCAGATTCACAGCCCGAACCCCTGGGCATACTGCAGTCTCACTGCCCCTGCCTCAGGCCCCCTGGGACGTTCTTTCCCAGTACAGGTCCCACAAAGAGGCAATCCCAAGAGGTGCTTGCAACAAACCAGACTTCTAAGCTAAATGTGGGGAAGAGCACCACACACCAGGGCTCCTTGGAAAGTTTGAGGACACTAGCGCAGGAAAACACCCACTTGCCTCTGCTCCCCCAGCCCCATCTGACCACAAAACTCCTGTAGTTTCTGTAGAAGATCTCTTCCTAGTTCATCCCAAACACAACTTGCAAAACACACCACACTGGGTAGGTTCACTGGGAAGCCACTCATATGTGCCTTTCACATATGGGAACAGCCTGAAGCCAGCCCTCGACTCACTGAGTTACCAGCTGTGCTTCCTCTCCCAGGGTGGGGACACGGACCAGAGCTGTCCCCACCCAGCCCAGCCGCCCACAGCACCATGGCAGGTGCCTCATGCACCAGCAGTATCTTAACTCTGCAGCCTCCTGCCCCCCCCCGTTTCCCACACTCCCACCACCACCCGGGGCTGGCTCCCCACTTGCCTCCTGAATCTCACTTTAAGGTTTCCAAATACTAAAAGGTTAAAGAGTCCAAAGTGGAGGGCAGGGCCGGAGGGGGGCTAGAAAGACAGCTGCTTCATGGTTCAGGGCCCCAAGCACCTCTCCGGCCAGCGCTAATGGTGCATGGTCTGTTACCTTTCCTCAGCAGGTGCGGGAGCGTGCCACGAGTCCCATCTCCCACTCTCAGGCCCATCGATCGCTATCTTAATGGGCTTTGGTCGGCTTCACTAAGTGACTGCAGGAGGGGGCAGCAAGCAGGAGGGGTTGCATGGTGAGAGGGCAGTCAGGGCTGACATGGAGGGATGGGATGAAGTGGTCAGCAAGTGGTGAGCCCCTAAACTCCCCAGTGAACAGGACAGGGGAGGTGAGAGCTGAAGGTGCCCTGCTCCAGCCCTGTCCCCTTCAGAGGAAGAGCAGAAGGCCCAGCCCTGCACTCATACCTCCCTCCAACCACAGGTTCCCCTCACATGCACACCCCTCCACTACCCACCAGTGTTGCCCAGATTCACCCCAGCAACCTCATCAGCCCACTGCAGCCCCATCAGCCCAGTCCTAAGGTCCAGGAAAAAAAAAATCTGTCCTTTTTATAAAACTCAAATAAGGCTAAAAATGCAGCAGGAGGGACTAAGGTTTGCTGGACAGAAAGACTTCCTGCCCTCTCCCCACCCTTGCTCCCTCAAGGGCGGGTGTGAGGCGAGGCCAGATGTAGGCAGTTTAATACAGTGTGTGTTGGCAGCCCTAGTCACAGAGCTGAGCAGCAGAGACAGCTAGGGCCAAAGGTGGCTGGGCCCATCAGCATGTGGGACAGACAGCCCTGTGGATCTCCTCAAAAGGCCAGACTCCCTTGGCAGGGTAATGAGTTTGTCATCTGCATGGTGGAGAATGAGGCTGCTTCTCCAGCCTCCCCAGGGAGACAAAGGCCATCAGAGACAGAGCTACGCAGCATAAACTGCACAGGTCGGGGGTGGGCTGGGCAGCCCTGAAGGCTCCCTGGAGGAGGGGCATGAACCTCACAGCAGCTGTGCCTTGCTGCAGCCCCTGCCAGAGATGGAGTACAACGGGAACCCTGAGTCGGTGGGCTACAAGATCAAGTACAGCCGGTCAGACGGCCATGGCAAGACACTGAGCCACATGGTCCAGGACCGGGTGGAGCGGGAGTACACCATTGAGGACCTGGAGGAGTGGACAGAGTACCGCGTCCAGGTCCAGGCCTTCAACGCCATTGGCAGTGGGCCCTGGAGCCAAATGGTGATGGGCAGGACCCGGGAGTCAGGTATGGCCCGTCCTGCCCAACCGCCCTGCTGACCACTACTCCCATCTCTCTGTGCTTGGCCAGGCTGAAGTTCAAACACAGCCTGAGTCCATCTTTGTGCTCCTCAGGCCTGAGCCACTTGCCATGTCCCAAGTCCCCCAGCACCTGCCACTGCCCCACTATCCCCTGGGGGTTCTCAGCCACCTCCCTGACCTCATCCTTAACCTTGACACCCAATGGTGCCAGAAAGAGCCTGAGATGGAGGTTTGGGGAAAGGGGTTGCCCTCAGAGGTTTCCAGAAACACAACTGGCAGCTCCTAGTGGCCCGGCCAGGATCACCACAGAGGGTGAGCCCAGTGTACCATCACCAGTCATCTGCATGTGGTTCACCGCCCTGTAGCTTTCTCCTGAAACCTTCTCGATGACAGGTGACTCCCCTGGGCCACAGGCCCCACTGCTGGCAAGAAGCACAAGTTCATCTAACATTAGCCAGAGTGGAGGGTGGGAGGGGGTGAAGCAGACCTGTAGCCAGAAATAGCCTCTGCAAAATTCCGAACTCAAAAGACTTCGCAGTGGGATCAGGTGCTGTGTGAAGACATCTGTGCCATTGTGTCCCTCCAAGGAGCTGCACCTGCAGCGCCCTTGACCCCATCACCCTCCGCTCCTCTCGCTGGAGGCTCCACATTGACTGGAGTCAAGGCTGACTTCCTTGTCCCCACCCTCTCTCCTCCCAGTGCCCTCCTCTGGCCCCACCAATGTGTCCGCGCTGGCCACCACATCCAGCAGTATGCTGGTGCGCTGGAGTGACGTCCCTGAGGCCGACCGCAACGGGCTTGTGCTGGGCTACAAGGTGAGTCCTTTGGAGGGATCCCCACACTGGCTCCCCCAGCCTCCCCGCCCACGGTACTTGTCCTCAGCACCCTTAGCATCTCTGCCTCCTATGGTGGGCGCAGGGGTCTGCCTGGCATTCCATCCACCTGTCACCGTAGTGCCCAGGGAGTTCCCTTCAGTCAGAGAGGAGTCCAGTGAGGGCTCAGCATCCTTGGGGCGGCTCCACCTCTTCCAAGAGACCTCCAGCCTCACTGGAAGCTCTGATGGGCGCAGTCTGTGTCTGTTATTTTCTAGAATCCCTCTTACAGCTGTGCCGAGCTTCGTGGTACAGCCCTTCCTTGCTTTGAAGTTGGCAGACGTGGCTTGTCACTTCCAGCTGTGTGACCTTGCAAGTCACACCTCCTGTCCGGACCTGTCTTCCCACCTGGATGCTCCTCTAAGGAGCCTTCCAGTGATGTGCAGGGCTCAGCTCTGTGTCCACAGCCCTCTGGGAACACTAGCTTAACCGCCACCTCTCCCTCGGGGCAGAGCCACCCCAAGGAGCCCAAGTCTACGGGCCATGCTCCTGGGGCTGAGATTCAGGAGAGATGGTGGGTGAGACCCAGGCCTGGGGCCCTCATGCAGTGCTGGGCCCTGGCAGGTGATGTACAAAGAGAAGGACTCAGACGCGCAGCCACAGTCCTGGCTGGTGGAAGGCAACTCGTCCCGCAGCGCCCAGCTCACGGGCCTGGGCAAGTATGTGTTGTACCAGGTCCAGGTGCTGGCCTTCACGCGCGTCGGGGACGGCAGCCCCAGCCACCCTCCCGTCCTGGAGCGGACGCTGGATGATGGTGAGCGCAAACCCCGGTGAGCAAGGGGGAGGTGGGGAGGGGCCGTCCTTCCTCCTGCCCGCCTGGCCTTGCCCCTCTGGGGTCACATTCTGAGGATACAATTCCTTCAGTCACCTGCTAAGGGGATGGTTTACTCGGGATGGTCATTACAGCCCCTATGTCCTTGCAGACAACAGGAGGGCAGTTTGACTTCTGATTCAGTCTCTTACTCTCTCTCTCCAGGAAAAGGATACACAATAGGGACTTTGTACCAGTTTTAATTTTTTTTTTTTTTTTTGGCCTGGGGCAGATTCACTTTGAGTAAAGGTCTGTGGGAAGAAAAAGTCTTGATTTTTCCTGGCACAAGCTTCCTGGTTCTGTTTGACCCCAGACAGGCTCCAGGCATCTATCCCTGCAGCCCAAGTTCCCATCAGAAAATGACTGATTTGTCCCTTGCCCCCTCCCCACACACGTGCTGCCCACCTCAGACATTAGCAGGGTCCAAGCAAGAGTGCAAAAGAAAGCCCAAATGCCATGTGTCTGTGAGTCTAAAGTCATAAGTCAAGTTAATGAACTGTTAAATTAAATATGTTCCATCCTCCTGCCTTGACAAAGATACCCTTATAATGACCTGGGAGGCCAAGTTCAAATTTAGAAATCTCAGCCATCTTAGCGTCCTCTGCTAGAATGAAAGTGACACAGGAGGTCCCCCCCCCTACACTCCCCCACCCTCTACCCCATTCTCTTCCACCCTTACCTTTGGCCCACACCAGTCGGTCCCCAGCCACACCCCCAAAACAACTACCCTTGGCCATTCCTGGGACCAGGAGTGCACAGTCTACCTTAAGGATTCCGGAGCAAGGTCTAAAGAAAGGATTGGCGCAGGCTGCAGCCAGGCATTGCCCCATGCCCCCTCGCCCATGGGTGGAAGAAAGTCAAAGCTGGATCTCCTAAAACACAGACCAGGGCAGGGCCCATGTGCCTGGCTGTAAGGGCAGCCCAGGTCTGGCATATACACGGACTCTGAGCCAAAGGAAGCAGGAGCCTTGGCTCCCTGCCAAATAACAGCTATTTTGAGGGTAGAAACCTCATTCTGCCTTCTAGTTGCTGCCAAACAGCACTTATTTTAGAGTAGAAACCTCATTGATTTCATTTTCATGTCCCTGGCTCCTTACACTGGGAGTCTAGGTACAGAGCAGCACTCCATGAAAATTCATTGAGCTTCCAGCCCCGTCCCCTCCACCCTGCTGGCTTCTTTGCTGCAGCCAGGGCCAGGTGGCAGCCCCACAATCGGCCTCTTCTCCTTTGCTGCCTCCAGTCCCAGGACCACCCGTGGGCATCCTGTTCCCAGAGGTGAGGACCACGTCCGTGCGGCTGATCTGGCAGCCCCCTGCGGCCCCCAACGGCATCATTCTTGGTAGGCCTTTACCCCATCCCAGGCCTTGGCTACAAGAAGGAGGAAGCATAAGATGTCCACATTTCCTCAAGAGTGGGATCTGAGTCTTATGTCTATTGCTAGAAGTTTTTAGTCTATGAGGTTATCTGCTGGAGGCCAAGGTCAGTGTTCAGGTCCACGAAGGACGCTGGTCAGCTCTATGTCCCCAAATTACCCAGGTCCCAGTTGACTGGCCATCTGGTTGACCTCAGATGCTGTTGCTTGGCATGACCAAGTGAGGACACGCTGGCCAGCTCAGTACACCCGCACCACTGCTGGGAAGCAGGGCCCAAGGCTTAGGGGAGGGAGGCTGTGGGTCAGAATCTTCATCTCACATTCAAGGCAACCCTGCCAACCCCAACACACACCCAGGGTTGAAGTCAGCACTGCATGAACTTAAGTGAGCCTGCTGCCTTCTGCGGCCTCAGCTCCCTCTTTTGAAAAAGTGGCTTGGGCTACGTGTACCTGTACCAGGGCCCTCAGTCCTGCCGCATGCAATGCCTGCCCCAGATGGATGCCATACCCAAAGACAGAGTTGGGGGTTGGGTTGGGAGGACAAGTGCCTTACACCAGACGACCAGGGCAGGAATTCCAGCTCGACCACTTACCACTGCCAGTGGGTGGTGGCAGCGCCTGTAGTTCAGTGGGTAGGGCACCAGCCACATACACCATACACAAAGGATGGCGGGTTCAAACGCAGCCTGGGCCAACTAACACAACAATGACAATTGCGAGAAGAGAAATAGCCAGGCGCTGTGGTGGGCGCCTGTAGTCCCAGCTACTCGGAGGCTGAGGCAAGAGAATTGCTTAAGCCCAAGAATATGAGGTTACTGTGAGCTGTGACACCATAGCACTCTACCCAGGGCAATGGAATGAGACTCTGTCTCAAAAAACAAAATACTACCAGTGGGTGTTCTGGCCTCTCCAAGCCTCAGTTTCCTCCCTTGAGACTGTTATGGGGGTCACAGACACTGTGCTTCCCATGGTCCATACTCCCCAGGTGGCATGTCAAGACTGGAGAGTAACCAAGAGGCCTTCAGACAAACCACAGCCAAGGTGGCCCGTGCACAGACAGCTGTGGCCAAGGGAAGAGGCCCTTTCTTGGGGTCCTGGGGCAGGGCAGCTAACCTTGCCCACCTGCACAGTCACTTGCTTCCTTCCCACAGCTTACCAGATCACACACCGGCTCAACACCACCACAGCCAACACCGCCACGGTGGAAGTGCTGGCACCCAGTGCCCGCCAGTACACGGCCACCGGCCTCAAGCCAGAATCCGTCTACCTGTTCCGCATCACAGCCCAGACCCGCAAGGGCTGGGGAGAGGCTGCCGAGGCCCTGGTGGTGACCACTGAAAAGAGAGGTGACTGCCTGTGGGGTCTGGGGAGGCCTGGGGACAGTCGCAGATGCACCCCCAGCTTGGAGCCTCTGCTAGGGGATGGCTGGGGGTTAGACAAGTGTGGTCTGAAATGGAAAGTGGCTCCTACCTCTGAAGTCAAGATCAGCAAGAGCCCCAGCACACTGCCATCCCTGAGCTGCGTGTTCTCTTCCTGAGAAGCCTGCTCAGCGCTGCTTTTCCAGAGGGAAGTTGGGGACCTGGTGACCAGCTTCCCTCTCTCTTCCTTCATTGGCACCTCTGGTCTCACTGGGAGGGCTGGAGAATCAGAGTTGCAACCCGGAGCCCTCACCACCAGCACCCTGCTGCCCTGAACCTTGCCCATGTTTGGGGCCCTCAGAAGTGAGCCTGAGGTCCCAGTTGTGTCACTGGAGAAAGCTAATAGGACAGTGGTTCTCAATAGGAGGCTGCTCGGCCTTCTCAGAGACATTGGGAATATCTGGAGACATTTTGGTTGTCACATCTCCGGGACTGCTGCTGGCATTGACAATTGCAAGAAGGGAGGCTGCTAAGCACCCTTGAGGGACAACCCCCCCCATAAAGAACCACCATGCCAAATGCCAGCGATGCTGAGCTGCTGAGCCCTGCAGGAGGGGACAGGGAAGTGGGGCGGGGAAGAACAGGGAGCCACGTCAGGGGTGTGGTGGGAAGCAGAGTCCACAGCAGGACACACCGGCTTCATCCTACTCCGTGGGAGGCAGTGCAAGTCACATCCAAGCCTGTTGCCATGGGAGCAAAGGGGCTAGGCAGGGCATGGGACCTCCTCACTGCCACCTTGGTTAGGGGGTGTCCCAAAAAGTGAAAATTCATAGGCCGTAGGGCTCTAGGAGTGTGAGGGGGCATCTCTGACCAGGAGACCCAGATCAGACTGTGCACAGGCTGTGCACAGGGGGGTGATCCTGCAAGGACTCTGTGAGGCTGGAAATGAGTGGGGAGGGAGCACCAGGCCCAGCCCAGAGCACCTCCTCCCTTCTTGGGAAAGTCCAGCCCCCTTCGCCACCTCCCTGCCCAGGCTTAGCTGCTCCTCACCCTCCTCCTCCCTCTAGACCGCCCGCAGCCCCCCAGCAAGCCGGTGGTGCAGCAGGAGGACGTGAGAGCCCGCAGTGTGCTGCTGTCCTGGGAGCCGGGGAGTGACGGGCTGTCCCCTGTGCGCTACTACACCGTCCAGACCCGCGAGCTACCCAGCGGCAGGTGGACGCTGCACTCGGCCTCTGTAAGCCACAATGCCTCCACCTTCATCGTGGACAGGTGAGGCCTGGGGTCCCATCGCATCTTCACTGCAAGCCCTGGCAGTGGTCCTGTAGTGGGGGCAGGAGGTCAAGGGGCCCTCTGAGAACACCCCAGCCTGCCCCCCACCTCCCTCCCTTAATCCACATACCCAGAAGATCTCCTGTCCGCTCTTGCCCCCACAAAATTAGCTCCCTCCTAAGCCCCCGCTGCCTTTCCCTCCAGAGCCCTGGTAGGGAGGGTCGCCTCTTAATTATCTATTTCTGGAGCCCAGAAGTGCCCCTCCAGCGAAGTGCTTGTCATCCTTCATTAGAGATTCTTCCAGCCAGGCAGCATCTTCCTCTCCAGCCTTAATAGGGCAGTGAAGCTGCATCCGCAACTCTGGCTTCACTTTAATTCCCAGTGGGTTGTAGTTTTTACATTCCAGTTGATGTGACCGGGAGTTTTGAGCAATACTTTCCTCCCCACCCCCAATAAATCCCTCTTGGAGAGGGAATAAGACTTCTAGAGACAAAGTATGGGTTAACTCTTGAGAGCCTCCTCCCTCCCTAAATTTGTTAAATGGAAGGGAGAGATGACAGTTTGGAGGAAGGGGTTGTTCAGAGAGGGAGGTATTGGAGCTTTCGTGGCTGTGTGCTCTTCTGAGATAGAACATTCAGAGACATTTCTTCTTAGGGACCTGTGGCTTATGATAGGGGCTAGAGGCACCCCATGCTGGCCTGGGCTCCCACGATCCCCAGGGCTGGAACCTGGTTTTTCCCCTTTGTAGCAGCAATCCTTTCTGAGCCCCCAATGTCCCCCCCTCCACCCTGTGCAATCGGTCAGCACCCCTGGCCCCTTTGCCAAGCAGGGAGAGCTCAGTGAGACCCCCTGGTGGAGCCAGGTCTGCAGGTAAACCCTTGGTTCACGGGACCCAATACCCCACAGGCTCAAGCCCTTCACATCCTACAAGTTCCGAGTGAAAGCAACAAATGACATTGGGGACAGCGAGTTCAGCGAGGAGTCAGAGTCGCTGACCACCCTGCAGGCCGGTCCGTGTCCCCTTCCCCGATGGGAGCACCTTCTCCAGGGTGGGGGGGCTTTCTCTTGGCTCACCAGCCACTTCTTGGGTGTTCTCTTATTGGGGGAGGCGCCCCTGGGGCAGAGTCCCAAGGAGTGTTGGGCCAGAGGGGCCTTTGCAGCGGCTCAGGGTCCCGGGCCTAGCCTGATTTCTAGTGCCTTCTTGTTCTGAGGTCCCAAAAGCTGTCAGTGAATGGGACAGGAAGCAGCAGCATAGAAGCCTGTGGCTTTGCGGGGAGGGGCCTCTAGGACCCTTGGGTTCTGGCTGGGCTTAGATCATAGCACCTCTCTCCCCCTACACTGGCCCTTTGTTCTGCAGAAACTGAGCCAGTGGGCACAGAGGGAGGTGTAACTGGGACCTGCCCTGTGGTCTGGTGCCAACAGACTCTGCTCCCCCATGGGCTCCTGGGGACCTGAGGCTGCTTCCCCTGGAGCCCACATACCTGCCTCTCCCTGCAGCCCCAGATGAAGCTCCCACCATCCTCTCAGTGACCCCCCACACTACCACCTCCGTGCTAATCCGATGGCAGGTAAGCCCAAAAGGTGGGGGCTTCCGCGGGGGATTCCACAAGGATTTGGATAAGCTCTGCCCCAGAACCACAAGCCCAACAGTCCCCACCAGGGCTTTCTGGGGTCCCCAGATTCTCTGTCCCCAGAGCACCTGGGAAGGCATGAGAAATCCAGGGTGCACATACCACAGAACATTCTACACATGCTTGTACACACATACAGATACTCTCCAGATATTCGCATCAGGCCGGTGTTATCAGCCCTTCTGCAGGTAAGAACTGAGCCTGAGGATGTGAACGGCCCCAGGTCACACAGCTAGCAGGCAGCAGGGCCTGGTGTATTAGCCTAAGGCCCAGTGGTCACTGAAGGGATTCTTTTTTTTTTGAGACAGAGCCTCAAGCTGTCACCCTGGATAGAGCGCTGTGGCATCACAGCTCACAGCAACCTCCAATTCCTGGGCTTAAGCGAGTCTCATGCCTCCGCCTCCCAAGTAGCTGGGACTACAGGTGCCCACTACAATGCCTGGCCATTTTTTGGTTGCAGCCGTCATTGTTGTTTGGCGGGCCCAGGCTGGATTCAAACCCGCCAGCTCAGGTGTACGTGGCTGGTGCCTTAGCCTGTTGAGCCACAGGCACCGGGCCACTGAAGTGATTCTTGATAGAGACTAAGTCTGTCCATGGGCAAGGACCCACTGTCCAGGTGAAGAGGAGACGCCCCCTTCCTGCATGCCTCTCCTTGGGATACACAATCTGCTCTGCTGTGGCCTGGAGGAGGCTGGGCCAAACTCAGAGCCCAGGCTGTCCTGCTCATCAGGACCCTCTCAGGCCCTCTGAAGCCCAACCTTGGCTAAGCAAGTCACACACAGAGGCCTCAAAGGGGCAGACTCCTGTCTGCTTCTGTGGGGCAGAGGGACAGTCACTGCCCTTTCCCATCTATATAGTTCCCCAAAAGGAAATCCCTTGAGGACAAAACCAGGAGGGCACATAGCCTCGCCTCAGATAAGAAAGACCTAACATATCTGAGATAGGGACAAGGCTAAAGCAGCTTGGTCAGCATGGCAGAGGGGGTGGAGACTGGCCCACAGCAGCCAAGGAAGTAATTAAGGAGCTAATAAAGGCTGAACCGTTTCAGTAGGTTTTTAAAAAGCAATATCATAAAAGATGGTTCCTGCCTTCTCCCAAAGCCAGTTCTCCAACTAAGCTGGGCGTGGAAGCAAAGAGAAAATAATGGGGAGGGGGTGCTCACCCTTGTGTGTGCTAAAACGTAGGGAGGAAATGCTGGTCACGTGGCTAGGTGAGGACCAGCAGGCCCAGGGAGGCTGGAGAGGCAAACGAGAAATAGCTCTATGAAAACTCTGTGTCTGGTATCATTTTCCAGACCCTAGCAATGCTGTGTGACCTTGGGCCAGTTCCTTACCATCTCTGAGCCTTAGTTTCCTGCTCTGTTGAAGGACAATTAAAGAATTCCTGCCCTTCCCTGCCTCCTGGAGAACACTGTGGGGATGGATGGCCTCATTGGAAATGCACTGCAGATTAAAAATGCTCCATGTTACCATGTTCATCCCCTGGTTGAAACACAGACCCTGCTCTATGGCTGCAGGGTCATGGTGGGGAGAAAGCATGGGGCCATGCTCCAGGTCCCCTCCCCACTCCCTCCTCCCTTCCTGCAGCCCCCAGCCGAGGACAAGATCAACGGTATCCTCCTAGGCTTCCGGATCCGGTACCGGGAGCTGCTCTACGAAGGGCTGAGGGGCTTCACACTCCGAGGCATCAACAACCCCGCAGCCACCTGGGCTGAGCTGACCCGTGAGTGATGCCCAAGGGAGTCAGGGAGCCCTATACCTCCTCCCATTCATTCACTTACTATTTACTGAGCACCTTCTATGTACCCCAAGACACTAATGACAAGACAGACAGGGTCCCTGCCCTCTTGGAGCCAGGTGTTCCAAGAGTAAGCCCTGAGTGGGCATCGAAGGCCCATTGGCTGACATTGGAGTATGTCAGGAAGGTCAAGAGAGGCTTTCCTGGTGGTGGCGCAGGTGCCGAGGCTGAAGGGTGATGCCCAGTTAACCAGGCAGAAGGGACGGGAGCATGTGGGAGGGAGCACTAAGAGCCACCCCTGGGCACACGCCCAGAGCAGCAGTCCGGACCTCCTCTTGTTCTCTGGGGAAGCCCTGCCCTGAGGTCCTGGAAGTCCAGCCTGCCTCTGTAGCAGAAAGGAGAGAGAGCAGGAGCCAGGTGGAAATCCCAGGACAGAGGATGCCTGGGAGGGCATCAGCATGGACGTGACATGGCTGGACTCTTGCATGAAGTGGGTCATTTTGGTGGCATGAGGATGGGGGCTTTGCTTGGTGGAAGGGGACCAACCAGAGGCAGGAAGGCCAGCTGGAGGCCATTGCAGAACTGGCACGGAATCGAAGGCCACTTGGGAAGTGATGTGTCACAGGCTCCACCTCACGGAGGTGGGGTTGCACGGGGAGGGAGGCGTGTAGGGGAGCGGGGTGCCCACCAAGCAGAGGCCAGCGGGAGGGGGCAGCAGTCTGACAGCGTCTCCACCTTGACGTCTCCCCTCCCAGCTCTCTTGAACCTCGTGAGCGCGTCTTCTAGCGAGTTAGCAGACAGCAAAATGATTGAGTGTGGAGCAAAGGAATATTAATAGAAACACTCGGGAGTAGCTGATCCAACAGCTTGCGTTTTCGGCGGTGCTTTTTGTTTTCTCTTTGTTGCCGACGTGTGCTTGTGGTTGTGATTTTATGTGTATAATGCAGTCATATTTCCTGATAGTAAAACTTTTTCTGGTTCACATGGAGAAATATTTCATGGCAGTTTTCAGGAGCTGTGACTTGAAATAAAGGAGTCAGTTGTGGCTTGAGGGTTGTCTGCCTGGAAGCCAGGTTCTGAGGGGCTTGAGACAGACTGTGACCGTGGGCTGGGAGCTGCCTCCTCCCCCCAGTCCTATCCTGACCCCTAACTCAGAAACCTGCAAACTCTCCCTCCACCTGTCACCTGGCCAGCCCTGCCTCGCTCCCATCCTCCCCCTTGTCAGAGGTCTGTCTGCAGGGCGGGGATGTGTGTGCACTAACTCCTCTGTCTGCTATCTCCCTCTGGCCCCCCTGCGCCCCCCAGCCATGTACTCCGTGCGCAACCTGAGCCGGCCCAGCCTCACGCAGTACGAGCTGGACAGTAAGTCTTGCATGGCGGCTGCTGCCGCAGGCCCAGGCCTCCCTCAGGGATGGGGAACAGGACCTCGAGGACACTTGACCACAGGCCAAGGAGTGTGCCCACCCCAGGGTACTTAAAGAATGGGACCGCCCTTAACATACGTGACCTCTCCAAATACACAAACAAGCAGGCTATTCCCAGGGAAGTTCTCCCCAGGGTTCGCCCTCTGTGGGACGTGAGATGGGGAAGGAAAATCTACAGCCCAGGGAGGGGATAGTGAGGGGAGCGATGACCGCAGGGCTGCAGCAGGAGCTGTGGGACTCTACTGGTGGCTGGACAGGTGTCCATGCCACAGCCAGGGCACTTCTTGGACCAGTGGGGTCTTGTGATCCAGGGCTGGCTCCCAGAGGGAGCAGACAGCAGTTTTGTTCCCAGCCCCCATCTTCCTTCTGGGGCCCAGGCCGCATTCCTGCAGGTTCACTTTCTTGCCTTGATCTTCTTCTAACCCGAGCCGTGGTTCTTCAGAAGGTGCAGGGCCTTGGGTCGGAGGGCCTCATGCTCAGGAGAGAGCGGCCTTGTTTGAGTGCCAATGGCCCAAATGAGCTGCATGGCCAGTTAACAAGGCTGCCTCCCCCACCCTATAGCCCTGTTGCAGGGGACAACCCTAGCCAGAGGAAAGAGTGGAGAGGGTGAGAGGACAATTCAGCAGGGACAGAGGCCCCACCCAGGGTGACCCAGCCCATTTTCTTACAGCTACATTCCTCTTCCAGCTTCTGCCAGACATCTCATGCCAGCACCTTAAACTTCGCAAAAATATAGGGTTTCTCAGTCCAGAATTCACATCTAATAAGCACCTCTCCTAAAAAAGAGCCTCCCTATGCAACGAGCTTGTGGGCAGCGTCCAGGACCCTAGAGCTAGGGACTGTGGGCAGCCTGTCCACTGGGGAGACAGGGCAGGTGGAGAGGGTATGTCCCTACGGCCCAGCACGCCCACGGCAGCCTTGGTTTGCACCTGTCATCCCAGTGTAAAGAGCCACAGTCTCGGGAGTGTCCAGTTGGACAATAAAATGTATGCTCAGCCCAGTCCAGGGAGCCAGCAGCATCCTCCTTGTCCAGGCTGATACAGAGGGAGACAGAGCATTCCCTGAATCCCCCGCCTCTTAGCCGTTTCTTCCTGCAGCCTTGTACAGGGGACTAGAGCTGCAGGGGCTTCTCCTCCCTCCCCGATAGCCTCTGCCTGGAGAGCTCCTTCCAGGCAGAGACGGTGACCCGGGTGTGTGTCCCACCCCTGCTGTCACCCACAGACCTGAGTAAGCACAGGCGCTATGAGATTCGGATGAGCGTGTACAACACCGTGGGCGAGGGCCCCTCCAGCCCCCCGCAGGAGGTCTTTGTCGGGGAGGCAGGTGAGTGCCGCCTGCCCTGTCTGGCCCCCAGCACACCTTCCCCACCCTACCATCTCCCCTGCCCCAGGCCCCTCCGCACACTCACTCCGCACTTCCACATCCTGCAGTGCCCACAGCAGCACCCCGCAATGTGGCCGTCCACGGGGCCACAGCCACGCAGCTGGACGTGACATGGGAACCACCCCCGCTGGACAGCCAGAATGGAGACATCCAGGGGTACAAGGTAAGGGTGCTCTGGCAGAGCAAAGGGGTGCTGGGGCAGGGGGCCAGGTGGGGGTTGGATAGTCTCCCAGGCCCTCCCTCCTCCCAACCAGGTGTGCCCCTTCAGACTCTGCTGCACACCCACCACCTTGGCTGCTTGTACCCAGAGTTGTGCAGAAATACAAACTACACTCCTCCCCTGAGGGCAGGCTGAGCTCAGGGGCAGGGTACTCCAAGCCATGCCTGGTGAGCCATGCTACAGACAGAGCAGACAGCACGAAACTGCTGGATTGTGACTCGATTCTGTTCTACTGGCTCGCACCCCAGAGGTGGAGAGGATGCCCTGGCCATGGGAGCACTAGAGGAAGTGGCTTCAAAAAGGAGTATGTCCCCCTGGTTGGAGCAGGTGGAACACACAGCTTTTAACTGCATCTGAGGCTTGTCTCCTGCACAAGGGTCCAAATTCTCGATGGTTGGATGTAATTCGCAAGAATAGCCCCAGTGCTGTGACCCAGCACTGCCCCCAGGGGGCAGAGTGAGAGCCACAGGGACCTAAGGGTTTCCCTGGCCCAGCCCCTCATCCCATAGGTGTAGGCCACAGTGAAGAACTTGCCGAGGCCCCTGGCTTGTTAATCAGGTAGCCCCAGTCTAAGACAAGAGTTGCTTTCCATCTGGGGTGAAGGAGGAGAGGAAGAAGGGCATCTTGCCAAGGAAGCTCTGAAGATGGATGGCGCCCCTCACGTCTTTGCTCAGGAGCACCAGCTGGGGAAACTAAATATTGCACCTCTAGCATATGCCTCCCCTGAGGAGGGAGGGGCCGGTGGGGCCGGCAACAGTTTGGCAGCCTCCAGACTGTCGAGGTTCGGAAGTCGCAAGTTGATATCCAGACCCAGGAAGCGTGTGGGTGCACAGTGCCACACGTAAGTCAGCCGACGTCTGCATGTCCCAGAAAATACGGCCGCTGCACGGCAGCAGCTAGGGACATGAAATGAGGAATCGGGGAACTGCCCCTTCTCAGGCGCCAGTCACCCAGCACAGCAGCATCGACAGCCATGATCGCCAATGATGTGACACAGCTGGGATGACGCCGCACTTGGGTCAGACCAACTGTGACCCGCGCACAGGCGAGCTGGCCCACGCACCATCCCAGGGCCCCAGTCTCTCTGTCATTCACTGACACACCTTTATGGAGAAGTTATTCTGTGCCCAGAGTTATTCTCAGCGGGGTAAAGCCGTGACAGAGAGACAACGTGAGCTTAAATCTTAGGGAGAGAAGACCAAGAATATAATAAATAAATGACACTTCCCAGATGGTGGTGAAGAGAGCCTGTTAGGGGAGAGCGAGACCTGGAGGGAGGTTTGGAATTTTAAATAGGGTTGTTAGGAAAAGACTTAATGAGATGGTAACCTTTGAAAAAAATCTGAAGAACAGGGTATGAATCACTTGGATCTGGGAGAATGTTCTAGAGAAGGAAGAGCAACCATCCTGGGGTAGGCAGGTGCTTGGAGTATGCAAAGTGCCCTGGGTGTCCCCAGAGTGAGCTGAAGAGTGATGGGAAGACAGGGCTTGCCTGCTACTCTGACGGAGATGACAGCTGAGGGTCGCGCTCACTGCCCCGCTGAGCAGAGGCTGGGATGGGGAAAGCCCAGAAGCCATACAGAGGTGGCTGAGTCACCCAGTTCAGTTAGGATGGGGTTCTGGACCAGGTGGCAGCAGCAATGAGAGGTGATCACTCTGTGGTCACAGTTCATGGCAGAGTTGAGAGAATTTGCTAATGAACTGGGCGTGGCCTGTGAGAGGAGGGGCATCAGGACGGATCCAAGGCTAAGGAGTGATGGATCACAGAGCTGTCAGTCACTGAGGAAAAGGCAGAGACGGTGGAAGGAGGGGGCCGGGGGTGCGGGATCTGGTGACAGGCTCCAGAGGTGTCTAGCTGGAGACGTCTGTTGGGCTTTGAAGAGGGGACCGTCGTGGGGCTGGAGGTGCATGTCTGGAGTTCAAGAGGGAGGGTCCAAGCCAGAGGCGGGAACTGAGAAGTCCTCAGCACATAGATGGTACTAGAAACCAGGAGATGGGTCAGTCCGCAGAGAACAAAGCCTGAAACCTAAGCTTGGAGGGAAAGTGAGCGAGGTCTCAGAACCCACGAAAAGAGATGGCCCACGCTGAAGAGAGTCAGAGCAAGGTGCAATGCGGAATTGGCAAACCTCAGCTCCCAGGCCTAGTCCCCTTGGCCACCTTTCTTTGTAAAGTTTTATTGGAACACATCTGTGTCCATCTGAGTACAAATTGCCCTATGGCTACTTTCACACAAGGGAAGAGCTGAGTATTAGTGGCAGAGAATGTGTGACCAGCATAGCCTAAAATATTAACTGACCCTTTAGCAGAAAAAGTTTGCCGAACCCTGAACATTGCATTCACATGGTGACATTCATGGGTAAACTTGACAAGAATTGGGGGTGGAGGAGGGTGCCAAGGCCTGCTTGGGGCAGATCCAGGACAGAATGTCAGCGACATCCATGTGTGGAGTTTTGCTTTAAAGCCATGCAGAGAAACAGGGTGAAAGCTAGGAAAAGTCATGCTGTCCGCAGAGGGGGGTTGAGGACAGGAAAAATAACTTTGTGTGCTGATGGAGGATAGAAAAGAAACTTAGCAACTCAGGGAAGAGAGGAAGCTATGGTGGAAGGATGTCCCAGGGTGGGCGAGAGTGTCTGGGATATAGCATATAAATGTGGGTGGCCTTACAGGGTGCCAGCAGTTCAGCCAGGATAGTAGGGGGGAGGCGGGGCAGGGGTGCGGAGAGAGCAAGAGGAGGCAGCAGGGATGACGAAGTCTCATCTGATCTTTTCAATTTCCCAGTGCGTGGTCTCAGCTGGGAGTGAGGATAGGGGAGGAGAATGCAGGAATCGAATAGAGGGGTGGGTGGGACAGGGCAGGGCAGGGCAGCCCACCTGAGGCTGTGCTCACAAACTTCCCGCAGCTGTGTACAGTATGGACCGATCTCACCAGGGCTGGCTTTCAGCTAGTTGTATAGGAAGAAGCAAGAAAGAACAGGAACACGGCAGAGAACACACTTAATGGAGTGAAGAGACAAGCCACAAATCGGGAGAAAATATTTCCAAACCGTGCATCTGATCGGGGCTTAGTAGCTCAAGTCTATAAGGAACTCATACAACTCAATGGAAGGAAAACAACCCAATTAAAAAATGGGTTGAGCGGACATTTCTTAAAAGAAGACAACGGGTATACAAGGCACTTGACATTGCTAAATGGCAGGGCCATCAATCATAAATCAAAACCACAGTGGGAGATCGCCTCACACCTGTTAGGATGATAAGTGTCAGCAAAGGCATGGAGAAAAAGGAACCTTTGCCTGCTATTGGTGGGAATGGAGACTAGTACAGCCATTATGGCAAGGAGCAAGGGGGTTCCTCAGAAAATTCAAAATAGAACCATCCTGGCTCGGCGCCTGTGGCTCAATGGGCTAAGACACCAGCCATGTACACCTGAGCTGGCAGGTTCGAATCCAGCCCGGGCCCACCAAACAACAATGACAGCTGCAACCAAAAAATAGCCGGGCGTTGTGGTGGGCGCCTGTAGTCCCAGCTACTTGGGAGGTGGAGGCAGAAGACTCACTTGAGCGCAGGAATTGGAGGTTGCTATGAGCTGTGATGCCACAGCACTCTATTCAGGGTGACAGCTTGAGGCTCTGTCTCAAAAAAAAAAGAACCATCCTGTGATCCAGCAACCCCATCACTGGGTATTTACTCAAAATAACCAGAATAGGGATCTTGGGGAGATACCCATGCTCCCATGTTAATTGTAGTATGATTCACAATAGCCAAAATGTGAAAACAACCTAAATGTCCATATGTGAAGGTATGAAGAAAATGCGGGATATATGTGTACAGTCGAATATCACCCAGCCTAAAGGGAAATTCTGCTATTTGCAACAGCAGATGAAATAGGCCAGGCACAAAAAGACAAATACAGTGTGATCCCACGTATATATGGAATTGAAAATAATCAAACAGAAGCAGAGAGTAGAAAACGGAGTTGGGGGTGGAGGGATGGGGGATAGTGGTCAAATGGTACAGGCCTCAGGCAAGAGGAGTAAGTTCTGGGATCTAAAGTACAGCAGGGTGGCGACAGTTAATGATATTGCATATGCTTGAAATTTGCTAAGAGAGTGGCTCTGAAGTGTTCTCACCACAACATTTTTAAAAAGGTAGCTATTCGAGGTGACAGGTAAGTTAACTAGCTCGACAGTGGTCATGATTTCACAGTATATACATAGATCAAGACATCATATTTTATACCTTGAATATGTACAATTTTGATTTGTTGATTGTACCTCTGTAAAACTAGAAAGAAGAAAAGAAAGGGCAGGGAATTGAGAAGAGTAGAAGGAAAGTGGTGATTATGATGGTACACTCCTATACCTGCCCTGTCGACATTATTCACCCAGCAGGTATTTACTGAGCACGAATGATGTCCCAGGCATGATTCTAGGTGTTTGGTCACAAGGGAGCCAGATGGACCACAATCCTGCCCTCTGATGTGTGTGTTCTAGCAGACACTTGGAAACCTGTCTGCATGCTGCAGTTCAGCCACATGGCCCTTGGGGACTAGGATCTGGGCTCATCTCCTTTTGCACAATAGTCCCTCTTATTGCCAATCATCGCCTAACAAAGGTCTGCTGAATTCAGTACACACAAATGAGACACACCTGCTGAGAGCGCCAAGCTTATGTGTTTATACCACCCTGGGTCCTGGACTTGAACCCACTCCCCTGCCCAAGCTCATGGCTCCAACCTTTGACCTTCTCTCTCTTTCTAGGGGATGTCTCCCATGGGCAAGGCATCAAAGCATTCTGGAACGTGTTTCCTCTCTCAATGCCTTTTCCTACTCTCATCTTTGGTTGGTCCCTTTGCAATAGAAACTCCTCAAAAGAATCTGCTCTCATACTTCCGATTCCTCTCCTCTCCTTGTGTCTTGACCCACTCCAAGTAGGTTCTCGGCCCTTCCTGCCAAGGCCCCCAGTATCCCCGTGTTACTCACGGATCAAAATCAGACTTCACTGACTATGGATAGGGGAGTGACGTGACATGCAGATCTCACCTTCCTCAAAATGCTTCCTTCCCTCAGTTTCCCTCACCTGTTCCTCCTCACTGTACTTCATTATGCCAACTCCTGCCCCAAACACTGAACACCGGAGGCCCCAGGAATCAATTCATGTCCTTCTTCTCTAAAAGAATCCATTAATTCTCTTGGTGTGCAGTGGCAAAATGCTGCTTGTGTGCTGATAACACCTAGGTTTTTAGCATTAGCCTGACCTTTCCCTGAACACCAAAATCAGGAACTTTGTTTGCTGTTGTATCCCCATTGCTATGAATGGAGTGATGAGTGAATGAATGGGTGATTTAATGGATAATTACAGCAGTCACTCCTCTACCCATATGAGAAGAATCTGTTTTGTTTTGTTTTTTTGAGACAGAGCCTCAAGCTGTCACCTTGGGTAGAGTGCTGTGGCATCACAGCTCACAACAACCTCCAATTCCTGGGCTCAAGCGAGTCTCTTGCCTCTGCCTCCCAAATAGCTGGGACTACAGGCGCTCATCACAACGCCCTGCCATTTTTTTGGTTGCAGCCGTCATTGTTGTTTGGCGGACCCGGGCTGGATTCGAACCCGCCAACTCAGGTGTACATGGCTGGCGCCTTAGCCCGTTGAGCCACAGGTGCTGCGCCGAAGAATCCGTTTTTAAAGGGGAGGAGAGGTTGGAGAAAAGCCAGGATTTCATAACAAGATGTGCCGTCAACCCCTTCACACGAGCCAGGGGGCAAACTTTCATGAGCTCTTTCGCACCTGCATTAATTAGCGTTCTCCGGAAAACTGAGAAATTGACGAGCTAGTAGCATGCAAAAACCATTCTGGCCAGCAGGTGGCGCCAAAGGACGTCAAATTCTCCGCGTGGTTTGGGATCTGCCCGCGCTTTCTGGAAGGCACCGTCCTGAAACTAGTTTAAGAGCCTTCCACACTTCACTGACTAGGAGTGTTCACCCCTGCTGAACGTGCAACAGTTGAAAACCTTATTGAGCATCTTCTGTGTCCCTGGCCTAAAATCTACTGCCACGAGAAACCTTGGGGAACCAGCCAAGTCCCTGGGTAAAAGCCTTTTGGCCTTGGTTGAGCCTGGGAAACAGGTGTCCTCATCCTATGTCCATACACCACAGTACTGCAGCTCTGGGAAGCCACCTGGCTGAGCCATCCTGCTAGTAACGCAGTCGCAGCCTTGGCCATCTTCTGTGGCTGCTTTGCAGTCGCTGTGTGCAGGTGCAGTGCTGGAGGGTCTTGTCATTTGTAGCAGCTGATAGAGCAGGTCCAGAGAACATCCCCTGCCTGCTCCCGGGCACTGCAGTGGTATCTGCCCACACACCACGCTCCCCCAGGGTGGACTCTGCGCTGCCTTTACCTCCCTGGCTCAGGATCCTGTAGGACACACTAGGTTTGTTCCTCTAGGAGCTATTTCCTGAGCACTGATATGTCAGAACTACACTAGATTGATGGGCACAAGGACCCCCTTCCCCCACGTGCGTGGGGGCCCTGCCCTCACATTCACAGCACTAGGGGCTGTGCCTTGAAAAGGAAGGTTCTGGGGGAATTTCTAAACCCACCTTAAAGGCTTCTATACCATTTCCTAGGTGACTCCTGACAATGAAGGTATCTATTAGACCCTGGGTCAGTGGAGCAGGAGGGAAGGCCACAGTCTTTGCCTTTCTCCCTCCATGACCCTCTGTGCTTGCAGATCTATTTCTGGGAAGCCCAGCAGCCGAATCTCACAGAGCGGCTGAAAACGCTTTTCCTGGCTGAGAACAGTGTGAAGCTCAAGAACCTGACCGGCTACACTGCCTACATGGTCAGCGTGGCAGCCTTCAATGCAGCTGGGGACGGGCCTCGGAGCACCCCCACCAGGGGCCAGACCCAGCAAGCAGGTAAGGCCCCTGGGTTGGGGGGTAGCTCTGTAGCTGGAGGACCATCTAATGTCCAGGCTCTTGAGGGGAGTAGAGGCAGCTGCCTTCCCCCAAGATGCCCCAAGTGGGGCAGCAGGTGCTCAGAGGAGGGGCAGCAGGTGCTCAGAGGAAAAGCAGCTGTCCCCACAAGCCGCGAGAGAGCCCCAGGCAGCCACCCCAAGCCGGCCCCCTCGGGCCCCCTGCCCTGCTCCCACCAGCCTTTCTTCTATCTCCCTGGCTTCATTCATCCCACAAATATTTATTGAGTGTCTTTTCTGAGGGCACACCGTGTGAAGACACAACAGTGAGCGAGGTCACCCCGCTTCCTGCCCTGGCAGCTGGGTGGATCACAGACGATCCACCAAGCAGAGGAATAGTTGCAAGTAATGGCAGGGCGGGTGATCCGAGGGTGGGGGCGGGGGAGGCTCTGGTAGATTTGCCCACAGAGGCCTCCCTGAGAAGGTGAGATCTTAGGGAGGAGAAGAGGTCAGCCCTAGGGTGTTCAGGAGGCAGTGGATAGGGAGGTAAGGAGGGAGTGGTTCCAGACAGAGGGGACGGCAGATGTGAAGGCCTGGAGGCCAGGGGAGATTAGGGAACCAGAGAGAAAACTAGGTGGCTAGCAAGAAAATGGGGCAGGAGCAGGTCTGAGCATCAGGTCCAGCTCAGGTCACCCACTGAGCATCTGGGGGTGGGATTGGGATTAATTCTAAATGCAAGGGAGGCTGTCAGAAGGTTTGAACAGTTGAGCAAGAGGATCTGGTTTCTGTTTTGAGAGAATCACTCTGGCTGCTGTGCAGGAGACAGCCTGGTGAGGGGGCTGGTGAGGATGGAGGCAGGGCGGCTAGGCAGGGTGGCTGATAGTGAGTCCCTCGGCCTGCTTGTGCCGAGCAAGCCCTGTAATGAGTATCAGAGTTCCTTCTTGGGCAGCATCACATGCGACCCTACCAGAAGCCCTGAGGACAGTCAGGGTGGCCAGCATCCCTATTTCACCATGAGTGAGGGATCACCTGGGAAGTCCTGCTTCTTGCCCAGAGTGAAACTCATCAGCAGGGGAGGAGAGGCTGGATCCCAGGGTTTCTGAGAGAACCAAGAGTTGTAACCTGGCAGACTGGCACACAGCCTTTTGTCCCTGACTCCCTTGAGCATCTGTCCAACCTGCTGCCTCCTACGTTGTCAGTTACATTTGGCCCTTAAAGTGCCACAAAGGGCACACTTGGGGAGTCTGTGCCTATCTTGACCCTCAGGGAATAAGCCCCGGCCCCAGGGGCGGCCTTTCCCTCTGCTGGCTCCCCGGGGCCTGGCCAAGGCTGGGCTGAGAGTGAGCGTCTGGGTGTGCAAGTCTGTCTCCCTGCCTGTCCCCCACTCTCTGCCAGTGTCATCGGCCAGATGGGAGCCCCGGGAGCCAGAAGGCTTGTGTTGCTGTGGCAGCAGCACCGAGTGTTCTGTCCCATGTCCCTCCCAGGGGAGGCAGGAAAGGCCCCCTGATCTCACCTCCCTGCTTCAAAGACACTCTTGACTCTGCCTCCTGCAGCAGGGGCCGGAAGCAGGTCGTGATTAGCTCCGGCCTGGTGGGAGGCCGCAGCTGGTCATCCACACACCCCCACCCCAGCCAGCCCAGGACACATGGAGTGGAGTGCTTCCTTCCCCTCCCCTGTCTCCCCGCTCACAGGGGCCCCTGTCCCCTTGTTTGCAGAGTCCCTCCAAGGTTCTCAGTCCAAGAAAACATTTCTTCCGGAAGGCCGGACTGTCCTTGGTTCTGACCTCCCCTGACAGCATGGTGTCTCTGTGACAAGCCCTGCAATACAGGGCTGGGCGGAAGGCCATGTCTGTCCAAGGCAGTTCTGGCAGCTTCTTGTTTAGCGCCAAGACACCCACTGTCTTCTTTTGGACAGAAGCCAAAAGAGGAACCCCACAAAGTCAAGAAAAGGCCTTGCCCCACGGTTACCTGGGAGGGTGGTGGTGGGGGACCGGCTTATCCCATACTCACAGCTGGGGCTCAGAGCCACTTAGGAGGAAAGCTGAACTCCTCAATTCTAGGGAAAATAAAGTCTCCTTTCTTCCCAGTTCTTAGGACTCTGGAATTGGAAAGTTGAGAGGGGAGAGGAAGGGGCCCTGATGGCTCCTGGAGACTCTCCTGCTGTCCCCCACCATGCTAAGCCCTGCTGTCTTGTTCTTGCTGGGCCAGACCCAATACCCCTGCTGGGTCCCTGGAGCCAAACCCAAGGCATCCACAGAGGGAAGAAACAAAACCCTTTGTTTACTGTCTCCCGCAGCCCCCAGCGCTCCCCGCTTGGTCAGGTTCAGCGAGCTGACCACAACCTCTGTGAACGTTTCCTGGGAAGCCCCACAGTTCCCCAATGGCATCCTGGAGGGCTACAGGCTGGTGTACGAACCCTGCACCCCGGTGGACGGTGAGTGGGGCATCCCGGCACACACACCAGACTCTCACTTTGCAAAAAGGCCCTCTCTCCCCAGGGGCCCCATCACAGCCGCTGCACATGGGGTAGATGTGGTAAGAGTATCCCCATCTTACAAAAGGGGTCACTGAGGCCTGGACAAAAGGACAGGCGTTTCCAAGACGAAGCAGCAGCAGATTGAGGGCAAAGTTGGAACAGTGGCCTGGGCTGTTAACTTCCGGGGGGAATTTGTAAATACCTCGTATATCCTTCCTCTTTGGACAGTGAAAATGGGGAAGAGATGAAGGGAAACTGGAGCCAGATATAGTGTCCCAAGATGGACAGGAGGAGTCCCCAAGGTCCTACCCCATTCTCACCCCTTCCCAAACCTCAGGGTTAGTCCTTCTGTGTCTTTGGGGGAGAAGAGTCGGAAACCTTTTTGAGAATCGAATCAAAGCCTTAGCACCTCTCCCCAGGAGCGGGAGTCACTGCACCCCTGTTGCCATGTGTGGACCTCAGATCTAGACCCCTGCTCTGCAGTCAGACCCCATGTTTCCTGAATCCTGTTCATTCTAACTGTCGTCAGACCCTCCCTCACAGCCCCCCACACCTTCCCACAGGCGCCAGCAGGGACCCTGTCCCAGGCTGGGCCACACTGACCCTGACAGTGGACATCAGACACTTCCCAGCTTCCTGCCCACAGAGGGCTGCCCAGCCCTGGGTGCTAAGCATAAGCTCAGGTAACTGTGCAATCATTGCTGTTTTGTTACCGGCAACCATCTTATGAGGACAAGGACTCAGAGAGGCAGGGAGGGGATGGGGCTCCTCACTGCCCAGTCTCATTCCAGCAAGAGCTGGGGGTGTGGCTGGCCTCAGGGTCACTAACTTGTTCTCACCCCTCCCATAGCAACAGAGCCTGGCAAGAACAAGGGGCAGGGCCCTGGGAATGTGGCTGTGGCCAGCAGTTCTGGGTCACCCCTGGGAACAATGGCCCTCAGTCTTTCTGCCACTACCTGGGTGCCAGCAGCTCCATGTGTGAAGAAAATACCACAGGGCAGCTGGGCCTGGAGGTCTGGTCAGACACACAGCCCAGGAACAGGGCAGAGGACCGCAGTCCAGAGACAGCAAGGACCTAGGACAAACTCTCTTCACAGGAGCCTCCACCTGGCCCTCTTTGCCTCCGGGTGCTCAGTCTGGTAGGATCTGGAGCACACGGCCTCCTCAGCACCCATGTTCCCCTCCCCACACAATAGCCCAGCCACCAAGTGTGGCTACGTGATGCCTGACCTGTCCGGTGCAGGGTCCATACCCCAGTTCTTGCCTCAGCTCTGAGTGCAGGTCAGCAGCAAACCAGCCTCACAGGAACCCTACAGCCCCATTCCCTGTAGGGACAACCAGAGCCTTGATGAGGGGTTTGTTCACAAGTATGAGGAGCGTGCTCGAGTCCCCAGGCCCCGGCCCCGGCTCCTGGTCCTGGGAGGCCTTTGCCTCTTTCAGGAAGGTGTTCCTGAGCATACATCATTCTATCCTTTTTTTTTTTTTTTCTTGAGACAGGGCCTCAAGCTGTCACCCTGGATAGAGTGCTGTGGCATCACACCTCACAGCAATCTCCAATTCCTGGGCTCAAGGCAGTCTCCTGCCTCCGCCTCCCAAGTAGCTGGGACTACAGGCGCCCGCCACAACACCCGGCCATTTTTTGGTTGCAGCCGTCATTGTTGTTTGGCGGGCCCAGGCTGGATTCGAACCCACTAGCTCAGATGCACGCGGCTGGCGCCTTAGCCCATTGAGCCACAGGCACTGTGCCCATCATTCTATACATTAAAAAACAGATGGGCCGGCTCAGTGCCTGTGGATCAAGCGACTAAGGCACCAGCCACATACACCTGAGCTGGCGGGTTCGAATCCAGCCTGGGCCCGCCAAACAACAATGATGGATGCAACCAAAAAATAGCCTGGCATTATGGCAGGTGCCTGTAATCCCAGCTACTTGGGAAGCAGAGGCAAGAGAATCGCTTGAGCCCAGGAAATGGAGGTTGCTGTGAGCTGTGAAGCCACAGCACTCTACCCAGGGTGACAGCTTGAGTCTCTGTCTTTAAAAAAAAAAAAAAAAAAATAGGTGGGCCCTGGGTGCGAATGGAGACATTTGGATCTAGAAAGCGCAGAATGCAGACTCCCCTCCTGAGGAGTACCCCAAGCTCCTCCCCTGCAGCTGCAG
>CAUYON010119628.1:0-22616 GCA_963573935.1 Arctocebus calabarensis
CAATGTCTTTATATAGTGATCAAGAAAATGCCATGAAGGCTATCTGTAACAGTACGATCAAAACATTTCTGAATATATATGAATCGTGCCCTATGATTGCACCAATGTACAGAATTATGATTCAATAAAATTATAAAAAAAAATTCTACTTATTATGCTTTTAAGGGTCAGATTTTTTTCTTAAATTTTTGCCTGAAATCACATGAATAAATTTCCATATATTTTTAAAAAGTGTATAGCTTATATTCAAGTTCAACTCTATAAAGTATTTCATCTTACAGCAGCCAGCATATTTCTGAATAATGTATATGATCTTTAAGGCTGAACCTCTTATCAAAATAAAGCATTTTAAATATCACTACTTATAAACATTTTGATCTTTTAAAATTAATTATATTGACATAATAAAACATTTTGGACACTGTTGGCTTTATTTTCATTTCTATAATAACATGCCTAAGAATAATGAAATAAATGAAGTTCATGAATGATGCACTATCTTAAATTTTTAAGACATTGAAATTCATTTTTAAACTCATTTTTTAAAAATGTAGTCAAGGCAACCATTCCACTGTGATTACATTTACACCCTTTTTTTCTTAAACATCTTTTTTAACTAAAAGAATCATATACTGTTGAAATTGTGTTCAATGCATCCTTTAAGTGATTCACAGAAAACTAACTTTGTTATTTTACCATCTACCAAATTTCCTTAAGATAAGAATTGTCAGAACTATGTACTTGAATTTAACTATTAATATATGGTAAACTCCCACACTAGGTAATTTGATCTATTAGTTGTTTTTACAAATCATCATCAATATTTTCTATGTATCTTTTGCTGATAACAGTATTTGTTTAAGAACAAATGAACTTTGGTAAATTATCATATTGTTGTTCATGAATCATTTTTTTGATAGTTCCCAAAGATTTTACTTTTATTTTTTATTAAATCATAACCGTGTACATTAGTGCATTTATGGAATACAATGTGCTGATTTTATATGCAATTTGGAATACTTATATCAAACTGGTTAACATGGCCTTCACCTCACTTCATAATTTGTTGTGTTAAGACATTTATACTCTACTCTTCATAGATTGGACATGTATCTTTGCATTATATACAATAGGTGAGGTCCCAACAATTACTTTCCCTCTACCTGGCCTCCCCCCTTCCCTCCCCAACCCTTACCCTCCTCCAAAACTACAGATGTTGGCATGGATGTGGACAGAAAGGGACACTTGTGCAATGCTGGTGGGAATGCAAGTTCATGAATTATTTTAGCATGTTCTACTGCAGAAGTAATAATGAGTAATATCTCCAGTGATAATCTGATTGTTCTCTTTCAATACCAGGATTCTCAAAAAACTTTCTAAATAATTATTGTCATGCTTAATTTCAGTAAACTTTTATAAAGTATTATCCTGGGCACTTTAAGCTGAGCTTATCAATCCCTTCACATAGGGGCCATCACACCTTTCTTTCAAGCAATGCTAAATGATGTGTGATAATCTGACATACAGATTAAGTGAATGCTAGTGAAAGTCCGTTCATTAAATATTAATAAAATTGGCTTGGCGCCTGTGACTCAATGGGCTAAGGTGCCAGCCACGTACACCTGAGCTGGCGGGTTCGAATCCAGCCTGGACCCGCCAAAGAACAATGATGACTGCAACCACAAAATGGCCAGGCATTGTGGTGGGCGCCTGTAGTCCCAGCTACTTGGGAGGCGGAGGTGAGAGACCTGCTTGAGCCCAGTAGTTGAAGGTTGCTGTGAGCTGTGATGCCACAGCACTCTACCCAGGGTGACAGCTTTATTTGTCTCAAAAACAAATAAATATAGAAATAAAAAAATAAATATTAATAAAATTTAATTCTTTTATCATTACTAGATAAAAGTAAATATCAGAGTAGTTCTAATATTATTTTCTTCACCACATTGTATTTTTTAAAATGCTTCTTTGTAGAGAATAGGCTAGCTGAACTATGATTATTCTTAAAGAGCTAAAAGGCATTCTTTCTTAGAGGCAAATGAAGAGAATGGGTTCCCAAACCATGAATGTAAGTATCACTTGGAGACTTGTTAAATTCAGAATCTCAGACAAACAAAAAAATTAATACATCAGAATCTGCATTTTGCAAAGATCTCTGGGTGATTGATATGCAATTTAAAATGTGAGAAATATAGGGTTAGATAAAACCTAACATTACCTTTATGGTACTATCTTTAAAAATTTACATTCAATTTTTTTCATAAGATCTTAAAACTTTGGTTTCCATGCTCTCATTCTTTCCTTATTTTTGCAGGATTTGCAAAGGATGTGGTAGACAAAACAAAGGATTTATAGTATTTGACACATGTATTTAAATATGATCTCACTAAAGCATCCCTGCCTTACCAGTGTTACAGGGATAGTATACAGGGCATAGTAGAGCACCACAAGACCTTTGGTCAAAAGCTATCAAGAGTGACATTAAGAAAATGGCAAAGTAAGAAACTCCAGATGCCTAGCCCTTCATAAAAGCAACTTAAACACTGACAAATACTGCCATAAAGAACATGTTTAGAACTTTGGAAACTAACCAAAAGCTAGCAGCAACACAGAGAACATTCATTTAAGAAAAACAGCTGAATCACAGAAAGAACAGCAAGGTTTGTGGTATTTTAACTCACCCTGGCTGCATTCCCCCAATACCGGAACAGTGGCAAGTTTGAAAGTAACAGCCTGTATTCCCAGTACAGAGTAAAAGTGATCTTATTTGCACAGAATTGAAATAATTTGTTGTGACTTTTCTGGTGGCTTTTTGGAAGATACACTGAAAAGACTTGTTTTGTCTTGTCTAGCTTGGAACTCACCCAGCACTAAAGCCACTACCTTGGCAACATTTTTTGCATGCATTCGCAGAGAAATATTTTAGTTGGTCATGCCTAAGGCAATGTATAACAGTTGGAACAAACAATAAACTAATAAAACTACTTGGCGGGAATGTTTGGGAAATGAGAAGCTTTGGGATAACAACTACTAAAAGCTTTGACACATTTCTAGGAACTTAGAAAACAATGCATGTGCACGCATAGAGCTGTGTACATGCTCAGGAAAAACTCTGGGTGGCGCTAAGCCCTACCCTGTGGTTCTTCATGAGATTCTGCACAAGCAGGGATTGATGGCTAAGACAGAGTTGTAAACTTTAAACTGGCTATTTTAAGTTTGTTCAAAGGGCTTAAAGCAAAATGCTGTTTGAAGAGTTGAAGGAACACCTAATAAGGAGGTCTCACAAATAAAGACAATATTAATAAAGGGATAGAAATTATAATGTGGAGCCAAATTGCAGTTCTCAAGTTGAAATCACACTAATAGGAAAGAAACATTCAGTAGAAATTCTCAACTAAAAGTTTAATAGCAGAAGGAAGCAGCCCATAAACTGGTAAATCGATATTATCCAGTGTGAGAAAAAGAAAGAAGAAAAACGAACAAAACCTAAGAGACTCGTGGGGCACTCAAGCACACCACCATATACACAGTGGGAATGCCGAAAGGGGAAAAGACAGAGGGGCAGAAATAATACTTGAAAATCTAATGGCCAAATGCCTTCCAAATTTGATGAAAATCATTAATTTACACATCTAAGAAGCTCAGTAAATTTCAAGTAGGACAAACTCAAAGAAAGAAACACACATTGAATAAAATTGACAAAAGCCAGAGTCATAAAGCTGTCAAGAGAGAAGCTCACCATACAACCAGTTTCTCATTAAAAACAATGTAGGTGGGAAGGCAATGGGATGGCATATTCAAAGTATTGATAGGACAAATTGTCAAATGAGAATTCGATATCTATGTTCAATAAAAGACAAAAGAAGTAGACAGAAGATAAGAAAAGAAATAGAAGACAAAACCTAATATACATTTGTCCATGACAGCAGAATTATTAGAATATTCTCAGGTGTACATAAAGTCTCCTCTAGAAAAGATAATATGTTAGGCTACATATTTGAATAAATTCAAAAAAATTTAAATTGTATGAAATATGCTCTCCAACAACAATGGAATGAAATCAGAAACCAATAGCCAAAAAAAATACAGAAAATTCACAACTTTGTACAAATTAAACAACACCCTCTTAAACCACTGAGTTAAATAAGATGTCACAAGGAAAGTTTAAAAATACTGTGAGATGGATGAAAACAAAAGTAGAACATACCACAACTTATAAAGTGCAGCAAAAGCAGTACACAGAAGGAAATATATAGATCTAATCACTTACATTAAAAATACAGATTTCTGATTAATAACTTTTCACCTTTAGAAACTAGGAAAAGGGGCAGTGCCTATGGATCAGTGAATAGGGCGCCAGCCCCATATACTAGGGGTGGCGGGTTCAAACCGGGCCCTGGATGAACTGCAACAAAAAAATAGCCAGGCGTTGTGGCGGGCACCTGTAGTCCCAGTTATTCGGGAGGCTGAGGCAAGAGAATGGACTAAGCCCAGGAGCTGGAGGTTGCTGTGAGCTGTGTGACACCACAGCACTCTACTGAGGGCAATAAAGTGAGACTCTGTCTCTACAAAAAAAAAAAAGAGAGAGAGAGAGAGAAAAGGAACTAGGGAAAGAAGAGCAGACATAACCCAGAGAAAAAAGGAAGTTGAAAATAACAAAGACTGCTGCAGAAGTAAATGGAACAAAGGATAAAAAACAATACAGAAAATCAAAAAAGTCAAAAGCCAGTGTTGGAAGAGATGAAAACTTGGCAATCTTTTAGCTTAACCTTTCCAAAGAAAAAGACTAAAATCTCTAAAGTCAGGGATGAAAGGTGGGACAGTAACTCCAACCATAATAAAAGATAATAAAAAAATCATAAACAGTTGAATACTAACAAACTAGATCGCTTAGATAAAATAGATAAATTCTCGAAACACGCAAACTGCTATTACTTCTCATTTAAAAAAATGAGAAGAGGAAGTCTGTGCTTACCACTTCTATTCAACATTGTACTGGAAATTCTAGCCAGACCAGTCAGACAAGAAAATACAATAAAGGTGTCCAAAATGAAAAGGAAAAGTGAACTACTCTATAAGTAACATGATCTTTTATAAAATAAAATTCTAAATAATTCACAAAAATAAATTGATAGTTAATGAAGTAGTTATAAAATTTGTAGAAAAAAAGGTCAATATAGAAAATCAGTTGTATTTTCATAGATTGAGAAGGAACGACCCAAAGTGAAATTAAGAAAAGAACATTATTTATAATATCATCAAAAAAGATGATATATTTAGGAGTCATTTAACCAAGGATGTGAAAAACTTAAAGACTGAAAACTATAAAATATCGTTGAAAGCAATTAAATATATAAATAAATGAACAGATAGTCCATGTTCATGTATTAGAAAGCTTACTATTGATAAGATAACAAGTCAGTCTATAGATTCAATGTAATTCCTACCAAAATCCCCTCTTGTCTTTCTGAAGAAGGGACAGGGGACAAGTTTCTAAAAGTCAAATGGAAATACAAGTTCTCCAAAATAGCCAAAATTGTATTGAAATAGAAGAATAAAGTTGGAGTACTTACATTTTCCAATTTCAAAATTAATACAAAGCCATACTAATCATAACAATGAATTATTAACATAAGCATAAATCATCACAATAAAACTTACATTTCAGAAATGAACCATATATATATTGCATTGATTTTAGACAAAGATGTTAAGAGTATTTAATGGAGAAGGAATAATCTCTTTAACAAATAGTATAGGAAAAATGAATATCCATATTTAAAGTATTGAATTTGGAACTCTATCTTGCACCATATATAAAAAAGTACGTCTGAATGAATTAAAGACTTAAATATAAGGTGTAAAACTATACAACATGTAGAAACATAAAATAAGCTTTAGATTAGGGGACCATTTTAAAAATATAATACCAAAATGTATTAAGTGGATTAACAAACACTTTATCCATAAAGCTGAATATTATTTACTCATAAAAAAGGAATAAATGAAATATTGGTATATATTCTGTGGCCCAAATTAACTTTGAAAAATTAAGTGAAATGAATGAAAAACTAGACACAAAAGGCCACATATTCCATTTGTGTAAAATGTCCAGAATATTCAGAATAGACATATCAGTAAAAACTGAAATTTGATTAGTTATTGCCAGGAAATGGGATGAGGAAATAATTAGAAGATTTAGGGGCTTTGGTGGGGTGTTGAAGGGGTTCCAGAATTTGGTAGTGGTGGTGAAAGCACAAAACTGTGAATATACTAAAACCCACTGAATTATACACGTTGAAAGACCTTTTAAAAATATCCTATCAGCCCTGTTAAAGTCCCAAATCCCTGAAATGTGTTCTGTCTCTTTAACATAGGTCTGCAGACGTTCCTGTTACGACATGTGATGCTCCCACGTGTGTGGTCCCTTCAGTCTCATCATGGCAAATATAACTACTCAGCTGCCCAGAGCAACACGATCCTGGGACAGGGGAAAGTCTGCTGTAAGGACAGAAAAATGAACACTTGGTTGCCTCTGGCACATAATCCATTAATCTCTGCAGAAGGAAAAAAATTAAATAAATGTAGGAATTGAGACAAAATCAAACTGCTGCAGAAAGAAGGCTTTGTAGTCGAAGGAGCATTTTAAAGGATGTTGAAATTTGAGTGAAATGGCAGTTTGAAATAAGGAGAGAAGGACATTGGAGGCAGAGGTGATAGTGTGAACAAACGTGGCCAAATGGTACAGGGTGATGAAGAGTGTGCTACATAGAATATATGCTGAGATGAAGCAAGAGAGGGACAACGTCTCAGAATGGATTATAAATTAATGTAGGAAGGAAAACTAATACAATAAATTTATATTAAGTTTATTCCTATTATTACTCTCATAATTGTTATCTTAAGTATAAAATATGAAAGACTTCTATTTCTTTTTAGAATGTCACTCTTGTCTCTAGATCAGTTATTCTCAACCTTCCTAATGCTGCAATGTATTTTCATTGTTAAAAAAGTGTCAAGGCCCACAGGTTGAGAACCACTGCTACTTAGATTTTGGTGACAAATGACAGTCACCTGCTAATCGCTCTGTCCAAGAAAACTAGGATTTTTTTAGATAGGAGAAGCTTACTTTTTTTGCTGTACTCTAGTATTTTGGTAATTAGAATTCTCATCAGTTTTCTGAAGAAATGCATTGAACTATACTTTCAATAGAAAAAAAATACAGGCAGCCGGTCATTCATACTTCATGCTCAACAAAACATCAGCAAGATCTTGTTCCAATCTAGGGAAAAAACAAATTCAGTGCCTGGTAGCATTTGTTTCCTTTCTTTACTCACCAGCTCTCCAATCATCCATAAAATTATTTATCTTCAAAATCACAGTAAAAGTAAATGACAAAATACCTTGAAAGTTATCCTAAGGAGTTAGTTTCCTTACATATGACAATCAAGAAGATTGAAAAGAATGAAAATGATGTGGTTCTACTTGTGAATGGTAAGAATAAATGAACAATGTGAAAACCTAGATTATAAGCCAATGCAGGACACCCAGGAACCCAATGCACGGTCCATTTGAGCACTGACCATAAAAGAAGGACATGGATTAAGGGCCTGGTAGTATAAACAGAAAGGGGAGTGTGAATGTAGAAGCCAGTGCCCACTCAATTTAGTAAATAAGAACTAGGAATAGCAAAGACAACACCCTCAAATTCACACACTAGTGGGTTAGGGAAAATGGTGAAGCTGTTAAGTGAAAGAGAGATGACAAGAATAAAGGCAGATTTGGGGAAGATGGTTTTGATTCTAAGCCTGCTCAACTGGAGATATCTGAACATCCATTTGTAGATAAGCAATATGCTGTTGTTAACTGAGTTCCATTGTTCAGAAAATGAATTAGAAACATGGGTTTAAATTTTGAGGCAAGTCATTACAAAGGCAGTGTTTAAGACAAAGATAGTGGATTAGGACTCTCAGGAAAACAAACAAGTCAACAAAGGCAGTGTCCTTTCTGTTTTTAAACAACATTTATATGCATATGAATAACAAAAAATAAAATGATAAAAGTGAGTCCCATAAGTGCTAAAAGTATTCCAAGAAATATCCTAGATGCTATTCTAATGGGTCCATATCATTTACAAAGATGTACTTGGAAGCTTTGTCTTTCTGCATTTGCCAAGTGGATGATACCACACGGAAGGCCTCCCTGCTTTCCTTCAAGGATTTAACAAGCCACTTCCTCAGTGTTACATATATATAACTACATTTTTCTCTCTCTTTCTCCATCTCTGAAAAACACCTTTACAAATGTCATTCATTCCATCACTGATCCTTCATTCTCTCTTGAACCAACCAAGGTCTTCAACATTTCATCAAATTTGTGTCAAGGTCATGTATGACTACATAGCAAAAAATCCAAATGCAAATTCTAAGCATCCACCTTTCTTTGACATAGTTTACTCTTAAAACTTTTTTAGCTTGGCCTCTGGGAAGATTACTTTCCTATTTTCTTTCAATCTCTCTTACCTCTCTTTTTCAATAGCTTTTATTGTATTCTCCTTCTCTTTCCAACCAGTACTCAGCTTTCAACTACTCTTCTCTTCTGTTCTCTACCTATTCTCAACCCTTGGTTATTTCATCTAACCTATAGATCTAAATATCATTTATAAAAATATAACTTTCATTTTACTATTACAGACACAACTTCCTTCATAACTCAAGATTTCTATTTAATATCTCATTTATTTCACTCCCCTAATAAACTCAATAACATATGAAACCAAACTCTTTATTCTACCTTGTGATGCACACACATGCCATCCTCTTCCTTGATCAATCTCTCTACATAAATGAGTGTAACCAAGATTAACATAGTTGCTCAGGTCAGAACCTTTGGAATCATCACTTTCGCTTATTTGATTACAATTAAAATCTACTGCATTAAAGTCCGTTAGCTATACATCCAAAATTATAGTCCCAAATCTGATCTTCCTAGATGTGTTTCTCCTACCCTAGCCTAGGTTATTATAATAACTAACTTGGATTCTGGTACCGTATTCTACCTTCTCTCTATTTCTATTCTTGCCACATTCACTAAACACACACACACACACACACACACATGCATGGATTTGACTCTACATAACAGCCATAAAGGTCCTTCTAAAATGGCTCTTTTACGATCATACTTCTCCCTGTAAAAAAATATTCCCATAGAATTTAACATAATAACAAAGAACGTGCTTATATGCAACCTCAAGGCCCTATAAAATCCAAATATAATTTCAAGCACTCTCTGTCACAACTATAACTAGCTTTTCAAAAATGTAAATCTACATTTTTACTTTAAACCTTTATTTATCCTGTTGCCTAAAAATATCTTCTCTCAGTCACACGCCTCACTCCCTCACTTATTTCAGGTCCCTCATCAGATTACAGCATGAGAAAAAGTCTTACTAGAATATCATCTGTATCCTTTCCACTTATCTGCTTTGTTTTTCTCTGGAGCCACTTATCAACACCTGACATTTTATAAAGAATCATTTTTTCTTGTCTTCTAGACAAGAAGTTTTCCTATTTTGGCCAACACTTTATCACTAATTTAAAATCATGTCTGCCAAGGCCGGGCACGGTAGCTCACACCTGTACTCCCAGCACTTGGGAGGCTGAAATGAATGGATTGCCGGAGCTCACAGGTTCTAGACCAGCCTGAGCAAGAGCAAGACCTCATCTCTTAAAATAGCTGGGCATTGTGGCAGGTGCCTGTACTCTCAACTACTTGGGAGGCTGAGCTAAGAGCATCGCTTAAGCCTAGGAGCTTGAGGTTACTGTGAGCACTGATGCCACAGCACTTTACCAAGAGTGACAGAGTGAGAGTCTGTCTAAAAAAAAAAAGTCTGCCACAGAGAGGGCATTCAAGTATTTGCTGAAAAGGGATGAAGGCACAAAGAGTATTATCAACAGTGAATTAATAAAAGGATAAAATGAAAATAGGTCATTCCCTTTGATTGACAAGTGGTCTTTAATGACTTCAGAGAGGGCAGTGGAGTAATAAAAAGACAAATTAAGAGACATTAAAGGTATTTTTGTGCACCTATTCCCAGTATACTTGGAAGAGGAGTTTATAATTTTGAGAATGTTAAATAAATTATTTTAGGTAGGATAAAAGATCATTTGAAAAAGTGAATTCCATAATTTGTTTAATTTAATTCATTGAAATTTATAATTAGTATGTTTCTTGTCACATTTAAATGTCACATAAGTAGCAAGAACACATTAAAATTAAAGATAAACAAATATTATGTTGAATATTTCACATCAATGCATTTGTCTTTTGAAGGGAGAATATCATTTATAAGTATCTCTTCAGCTTAATTTTGTACAGTAATCCAAGATATAAGTAGTTAGGTTCTTAGCAACATATTATATAGGTATTCTTGACCTTAGTCTTCTATAGAGATATTTAACGTATTGTGCTTTTTCCTTCTTTAATGTAGGAGAGTGTATAGCCACTAGTGATGACTGAATGACTGTGTGAAAGTGTCTCAATGACAGTAGAGCAGATCAAACCATAGAAGTAGTAAAGTAATTGGACTGGAGTTTAGTATACATGGGAAAGATACAGATTCCTGGGAATATACAAACTTTACTAATGTAAGTAAGCGAATTCTGATTTATACCTAAGCCTTTTGCATTGTTTTCTGTGGAGTGGATTTTGACATTACAATGAGTCATGACCCATTCTTTCAGTCATGCAAAATTAGTTTTTTCATAAGCTGCAATTTCACCCATTCTGAACAAATCCAATACTCTTACTCTGGTAGGAGGAGTGGTCGTATCTATCTATCTGCAGAGGCAAGAATGACAATGTAGGAAGGAAAGGACTAGTTATTAGCTACAGCGATGTGGCTCCCCATTTATACATCCTGACACACATACACATCCCTAATGTTAGCAAGGAAAATCCTAACTTCTATAATTGAATTCAAGTGAATATATATTCACTAAAAACATCATTTATCATTGCTTCTCAGCCTTTTGGCTAAGATCAAGTGTAAAACATCATTTATCAATGCATAGTTTGAATTAAGTCAAAAAGAATGTAATGACTTATCCTTGGTTTTGTTTCTTACAAAAAAAAAATCATAATTTAGTACTATTTCTTTGGGCCTTTGATTCTCACTACCATCAACTGCTTGGATCTGGAAGACTTGAAATGCCAATATATCTAAAGTTGCATTGGTCAGCTGAAAGGCATTTTAAGTGTCTTTCCAAGACAAAAGTATCACTGCACTATTTTTATATCTGCTCATCAAACAAATTGCATTTTGTTTGATCAGACTTTTCAGATCGCATTATTAAAAGTTGAGGAAGCAAACATCATTGTCATTCAATGCAGCTTGACAAGTCTTAGATCAAAGACTGGTTCCTGGCAATTTTTTAATTAAGAAAGTATCTATGAACATAAAGCTTATAATACTTAATTTGCATTCAACATGGACCACTTTCTCCTGGTGAACACAGAAATGTGTCACTTACTTTTAAATGCATAACCATGGCTTTGGTAACTTAGTCCTTGCACTAAAGAAAACATGCTGATTATTCTTTTAGAAATTGTCCGTCTTTCAATAAATTCAAGTGTTGAGATCATGGAGTTCATGAACCTCAGGCACTTGGGATGAGACAGTCTCCCTCAGCTCCATGGTCCTACATGGCAAGCCTAACCCTGGCTCGTTATTACAAATAATTACCAATGGTCCCAAGGAGAGTCAGTCAAAAAGTTTGCATCCTAAAAATAAAATAAAATAAAAATAAAAAGTTTGCATCCTTGAATGCAAACTCACTGCTATGAAAATGAATAAGAGTAAATTTTAGCATGGAAAACTAATTTATTGTCCTGAATGAGTTAAAGTCCTTGTGCTGTTTTATGGGGTTGGAATGCATCTTTAGCAGAGAAAACATTGGAAAATGCTTCCCTGTTTCTGTGATATACTTTCTGAGATTTACTGCCTCTCTGAGATTATCCCTTCTCAGTTTTTATTTGTATCTTTTTTTCTTTCCCATCTATTGTCTTTATTCTGGTTAATTTTAACCATATACCCAGAAACCAACCTCCAGTGTTCAGGCCTGTGTAAGAAGGGTGCCCAGGCGAGCCAGTTTTGAGAGTTCACTGGCCCTGGACTATTGGAGCTTTCATACACTGGGAGGAGCCCCTTGCATATCAGCTATTGATTAGACTTTTCTAACCCCCTCCTAGTTTCAGGGGCTGTTCTTTCTGGCCTGATATACTTTCCTGACACAGGCTTAATAGTATTCTCTTGTCATGTCACTCTCATACATTTGCTTATTTCTTCTTTTTCTCACACAGATGCTAACACAATGCTGTTGGTGTTTGTTTCTTTGCCACTTGTATTTTGGAGTTCATGGAGGGTAACATGTTACCTAGTTAACTGTAAATGTACGTTTGTATTCAGAAAAATACAAATAACTTCAGAGAAATAAAACCATGAAAAGCAACAAAATATTATAAATTATAATGGAATAAATAGAAAAATTGATTCAAGAAAACACATTTTGGAGGTAGACTAACAATAAAAAGAAAAAGATTGAACATATGGAAGTAGGAGAACCAAAGCAAGATAATAGAAAATACTAAAAATTATAATACAAAAAGCTTCCTTGATACTAAAATAAAAAACATTTCAAACTACACAGAACAAAAAATATTGACTTGGAATGACTAATGCCTACACATAATCTAGTAAAATTATTAGATTTCAGGGGAGAGACAAAAAATGCTTTGGGAATCTAAGAAAACAGAGTGTGATATTAAAAACAGAAAATTGGCTCATGGGGTAGATTACAAAAATGGCCCAATAACGTTTGTATCCCTATCCCACCCTTTCCTACAAGAAAACCCTCGTAGTTTTCTCCCATGCTGAGCTGGGCTTAGCTGTGTAATTTATTTTAGCTAAGCAAAAGTGAACATGAATTAAGCATAGACTAAATAAATACCTACACATTGAGGGGTCCCATCTCTTGTTGCTCATTGGAACCTACAACCATGGTTGTGAAGTCTGAGCTAGCTCACTGGATGATGAGACACATGTGGCTCCACAATCCTCATCATTCAAGTCAATAGCTAACACCAACAGCCGGACACATGAGTCTCCCACTGGCAAAATCTGAGACAGTTTTAATTCCAGTAAAGATAAAAATAGCAATGGATTGAAACCCACCAAATGTGTTTAAATCCATGAGTTTGTAATGCCACAGAAAAGGAAAAAGATCTGATTAGTTGACTGAGGACAAAATTATTATGCTGAAAAATAAAAGGAAAAAAAATGTTTGCCTTATTCTTCATTCTGCCCTACCAATGTTGTTGGGTACTAAAATAGAAGTTGAGGAAGAGCCTCTATTTATAAAATGATTCCAGCCAATAAATGAAAAATAAGTGACAACAAGGCAGTACCACCATTCCACAACTCCTATCAAATTAATGGATTCAGTCATAACATTCACATCTGCTACTATCACAGAAAGGAAGACAAACAAACAACATGTGCCTCCTAGTGAAAGAATACAATGCAACTTATAATGTTGCCAAGCAGACTGAGTTTGAGTCTAATCAAACCTCTGCTTCAGCTGCCAGATGGAGGGAAGTACAGAGGACAGAAGAACATTAAAACTGCAGGTCAAATGGATGTGGTTCTTTAACGAAAATAGTAATGAAAAGTAAGAGATGGAAGGAAAAACTACAGAATAACGGTGACTTAAGAGACATCCGTAGTATGTAAACATATTTTCTTATTTATAAACTCAAAATGGGCAAGATTAAGTACAGCACCAAGGGATGTGTGCTTGAAGATACATCCTCCCTGACTTCACTTGTTTAGGAAGTTATTGAGTCTGTGCTATTTGTAGGGGGCTCTGTTTTAGTCACTGGAATATTTAGATGACTATAAATATGAATTATATTTAGGTGAACACTTAACTACAAAGAAATATAAAAAGATGAGTACTATCAGAGTAAAGGTGTTGCTTCTTTGAGCAGGAATGTGATTGTGATGGGATCGAGTTTATAGAAACCCTTTGGGGTTTTCTGGGCATAGATCTGTTTTTCAACATGTGAGGTCTTATGATAAAGTCATTAATATTTATGTTTATTTTGTATATTTTTCTGTATCTATATTTATGTATATATTAAAAGTTAAAAATAAAAGAAACATAATATATTAGGAAAAAGTAACTCCATTGCCAAGTCCAGAGATGCAACCCTAAAGTGCCATTTTTGTGTCCCTGGCCCTTCTGTCTTGGGTGACATAATCCCAAGGCAGCTGCCTGGCACTGAGCTCTCATTTCCAGACTGATATTTTGCTTTTATTTTCTTGGTATATCTTTAATGACCAAAACAGAGACCAGCACATAGCATGTACTCAATAAATATTGGTTGAATGAATTAAAATCCAAGTTCAAAGTTTCAAAATGTTGAAATCTAAAAAAGAATGTTCTTTAATACCAGCTAAGGAAAAACTCTTCTTTGGAAGATTTTAAGAGGTGGGCCTGTAATTTGAACTCTTCTCATAAGATATCCATTGAGATACTTTCTTGAGTGTGCAATGTCTATACTCCTGATCTTTCCAGATCATCTTTATTATATGTGCACTACCTTTTGCTTACAGGGTAAAAATGTCTAAGTCATTGCTTTGGCAAAATTTAGGCGCATCAAAGGAATTGCAGCAAAAATGTCTCTGACTCAAAGCTAAACAAATTGCAGCTGAAATCCTGGCAAATATACACATCATGGGGGTCACTAAACATTATTAAACCAGTGATTAATAATATGGAATTACCTGAAATGGCTCTATTTATTGTCATTTTTATCAGAAGATGATTCAGAGTCAAAAACATTACTTTTTGTTATCAGTTTCCAATTTCATTTCACATCTAAATCTTATGTATGGATATGAATTGTCTTACACAGGTGGCATTAGTATTATAGCAACTATTCTTACTCCACTAAAAGCACAATTAAAAAGGGAAGTATGCACCAACAAATATTAATCTTTTCCTTTACATTCCCACATGGAACCCTAAAGCCAGGACAAAATGATAAGGGGTTTCATGTGAAGTACTTGTATACATCCACTCTTCAATAGCCTTGATCATGTCCAAAGTTCCTGTGTTCTATCTCCTAGAAATAATGAAATAAGGACATAAACAGAAACTAAACAAACAAAAAAGCAAATGTTGGAAAGCACTTTTTCATAAAATATTAGAACTATTTGTGGACAAACAGGGGGATAAAACCTCACAGGCAAGATTGTTAAAAATCGCTAGAGCTATTTGAAAACCAATGATAGTAGATGGCATCTTGTGGGTATTATGGGATATCTACACTAAAAGAGGATAAACTCCTAAGTGATTCTCAACCATTAGCCTTTCCTTAATCTTCCAAACAATCATTTGTACTTTGTTATTGGCTACTGTGCCAGTCCACAGATGAGGAAAGTAAAATTTGCTTTCTACAGTGGCAAGTACATTGAAACATGCAGGAAGCCTTAGAATGACTCAGAGGCTGGGAGGAGTGAGGATCAGACTGTTATTTCTTTGGGTTGTTGCTAACCTTTAATTATTTCATTTCAGGTAAACCTTCTCCTGCAGTTGATCTCTGCTGTAAATGTGGTAAAAAGCACAGACACAGGACGGAAGAACTGGAAAGAATCACTCAAGCCCACTCTGGGTGACAGATCCGTTTAGTCGGTTTCAGCTGTTCCTACAAAATTATGAAACTTACTAGGTAAAATGCTGCCCCTCAGACACACCAGGTATCCAAGTTCTGTTTCAAATCTATTCAAATCTCAATTTTTCTGATATCTGACAAGCATAATTCCAGTGGCAATGTAATTTGTGTTCAAATGATTCCTCAGTGGGGACACTATAACTTCTGATTGATGGCATTTAGAGGTTTTTGTCACAATTTAGAAACTATGAGCAATATTGCATTAGATATAGACTTTCTCCCTGGTGATTTCTTCCTGTATTATTTGTTTACATAGAAAATAAATGTGATCAGAATTCTCTTTTGAAAATTATAATTTGTGCTCTCTTTCCTGCATTCATCTTTAACATTCCCCTCAGGCATCTGTCTTCCAGGGGCTTCAGTGGGTTTCCCTAAGAATACAGAAAGTAAGGAATGAAGTAATATTTTGCTTTGGCTGTGGAAAATAGGACTTTTCTGAGCAACAATGGTCCCACAAACAAGATCATTTTCTTGAGCGAAGATTTTCCCATTTCTTTTATTGTATTGACACACTAAGGGCTATGTCTAGGACTCAATTCACTGAGTTCTCCAGTAATGAAGTGGTGGGCTGGGACCCTGAGGTCTCAAGACCTGCTGAGCAAATGTAAGAGAAGGCTAAGGCATGGTGAAAAGCAAGGTGAAAATGTTAAATCAGCCTATCTTGTTCCTGGGCTGTAGACACAGTAAATAGGGGATAAAAAATGCAGGTGTGAGGGTAGAGGCTATTTCACACACCTAGCTTTGGAATTGGACAATTAAATAACTGGGGAAAATGAGGACTCTTATCCCCATTACTCATATGGAACCTGGAGATGATGCCATCTTCATCGACTTAGAACTAGAGGTTTGAGTTCAAGGTTTAAGGTGAAGACAGTTCTATCCTCATCTTCCTCTTCTCCAGAGAAGCCTCAGGTAAGGCAAACATCTACCTCTGATTGTGCTCTCACCGAACAGCTTGGAGTGGATATATCATTTAACTTCCACATTGGTAAAATAAAGAGATTTGGTGAAATCCATTTTAATAAGCCTCACATCTTTAAAATCCAATGATGGGTTTAGTTAAAAAAAATTGTCTGGCCTTAGTTTGCTATTCAGAAAATAAAAATGTTTCTGATAAACCTATGTATTTCTCTTCTTTTATATTCCTCTATTACTTGTACTGTTAAAAAAATGGGAGTTAGCTGAATATATTGAAATACAGTTTCATTTTCTAAAAAAGAAAAGATTTATAAAGGTTATAAAATAACAATTTATAGTAATAGAGAAAATAACATTTCTTCATGAACCTTACAAAGTATAAAAGTACAGATGAGTCAACAAATCACATGAGTTGCAGAGAACATAAAATAGGATCTGAGCAAAAATTATATAGATTAAGAAAAACATTACGAATGTTCTTGTCTGAATATATTTGTGCCTTACTATCAAGAATGGTTTTCTTCAATAAATTATATAATCTTTACAGTTTGAGAGAAATTTATCTTAGAAGACCTTTCTAACCACAGGGAAAAAAAATGTATAAGTTACTACATTTTCTTAATATTATTCTTTCCATTTTCATGAAAACTTGAGAAATGAGAAAATCAAATACTATTAGGTATTATTGGGTAATTTTCTTCCACCTAATACACTGTCTTAGCTAAAGCAGCAATTCTCTTTTTTCTAAATTCCTATACAATTAAATTGTCATAAGTCTACCTCCTAAGCTATTCAAAATGAGTGCTACATTTCACCAAAATCTAAATGATTCACCTGTAAATGATTTTTATGTAATGTTAGGTAAGTGTTTGACATTATCATCACAGCAGCAAACGACTTTCTCAATGGTCCTGCAAATGAACTTGAGGGATAGCGCTAAACCCTGCCTCTCCTATGAAGATCTGACTCATTTGTCCTTCTTTTGGTCATTGGACTTTCAGGGAGAAGAGAAAGATATAGCCTTCCTGGGGCTGCAGTTATCTGACTTATACTTACTTAAAATACCTCTGTTACCCACCACCAGTTCGATCACAGCAAACATTGATAGAGAGAGACTTAATTGAGGGAACTGAAGGCTAATTAAGATAAATGTATAGACAAAGTAGATGAAAATTGTATGGAGAAGATAAAGTGGGATTTAACAGGAAACTCAAGATCATAATATGAGTGGTTATCATCAAACTCATTTATACTAATAAAATGAAGGAAGAAAAACCAGATAATTAAAATAATACATATTTTATGGGACAATCACATCACATGGATAATGTTTGGATGATCACCCACAAAGGTAGGACATATGGATAGAAAAACCTCCATAAATGAAATATTTAACTCACCAAGAACCAACTGAGTAAGTCAAGAAAAGTCATTCTCCCAAACAAAGAAAAATAGCTACACTAACTATCGCTATGATTAAGAGCAATAACGGTCAAAAACAGTTGTTAAGGAAAACCAGAATATTTCCCCCATTAATTATCCAGATTGATAATGCAATCTGGTTGCATTAATCTAATTTATTGGATTGATTAATCACTTAGCTTTGTTTTTATAAGCACAGCCTTGGTGTCCTAAAGCCTTAAGCCCTGCGGGGTGTACATTAGTGTCATCCTCTTCAAGTGAATCTTTGCATCAATTAATCACAGGCTGCTTCCTGATTGTACTGCATGGAGCTATGTCTCACAAATAATATCATCTGAGAGTAAATGTATTTTTTCACATAATTCAGTATACCAAAAGTCAACATGCTTATTTACGTTTCCAAAAGATGTAGCTTAATAAACAATCACATGTTTACTCAGCATCAACTAACAACACACTAGCTCTTTATTTATTTAAATAATGGCCCTCATTAGAAACCCTTGATTCAATCTAAATAATTCGTCTCTTTAGCCATAAATTCCCGTGTAACCCATTCTCAACTTCTCCAGGTTTTGGGGACCATTCTTTAATACTCAAATTGTCTCTCCCTGCTTGGTCAGAGGAAGCCAATTCTTTGCCCTTGTCTATTTTTGAGAGACACCAGTAAATGCATTTGGACTTGCAGTCTGCTGATCACTTATTCCCCTCTTCTCTGACAGTCCTAAATCTAGTTCAAATTCTGCCTCTCTCCCAATTCTTTCACTCTAAAGAACAATACAAACTTTTCTCAGTTGTTCAAAATCATCAGACCTGGCTTTTACCTATGGTAAAAATTCACTAAAATCTTGGGAATACTAGGAAGATTAAAAAAATCTTCATAAATTATCCTACTAGATGGAGGTGGCTCTCACCCCTAGCCTTTTGTCTGCTTAAGAGGCCAATTCACCAACCACATAGGGGCCAATTCACCAGCTCTTTCTGCAGTTCCTAGGAAAGAAACAAGAGGTCGCCTTCTGTTGTTTTATGTTATCTCATTATCTTTATTTCTGTAAAAGTAAATCATATCAAAAATATCAATTCATCTAAAAGAATACAACATTTTTATTATTGTGCATGAATATTCCTTTTTTTTTTTTTTTTTTGCCATTTTTGGTTGGAGCTGGGTTTGAACCCGCCACGCCCTACTCCTTTGAGCCACAGGTACTGCCCTCTTCATTTTATTATTACTTTCAAATATTCCCTTTCAGACTAGGATATTGGCCTTCACATTATAATTATTTTTTTTAAATCTATAAAAGCCATTCCCTTCTTCATTAAAGGTAAGGTGCAACTTGTTCTCAAAATCAAGTTCAAAATGTTATATTCTAGAAAGTATGGAACAAAAATTGGCAACTCTATAGCTGCTATTTTTCTTCTACAACTAACCATTTGGTCTTTAATAACTAATTGGATCCTGTCCCAGCTAGAGTATTCTCACATACTACTATTATTTAATAGCTAATTTGTATCTTGTTATTCCTACATTTAAAATTGTGTGAATAAATTAAAAGAGAATTTCTGAACCAATTTGTGTGGGAAGTTCAGTAATAGATCTGAGCCTATGGATTTTTTGACAATACCCTTTTTAGCCCTAAGTGTCTGGAACATGAAAAAGATAGGGTATATAAATTAACTTTAGTTGAATCTTTTCAGAATAAATGGAGTTATTATTCAGAACATCTATTATCTAACTGAATCACATATTTCAATTCCCATACAAAAATTGTGGAGTATCATATTTTATTTATGTATTTATTTATTTAGAGATAGAGTCTCATGTTGTTGCCCTCAGAAGAGTACTGTAGCATCATAGCTCACACCAACCTCAAACTCATGCTCAAGCTATCCTCTTGCCTCAGCCTCCAAGTAGCTTGGACTACAGGCACCCGCCACAAAGCCTGGCTAGTCTTTAGAGATGGATCTCACTCTTTCTCACTCTTGTTTGGGCTGGTCTCAAATGCCTGAGTTCAGGAGATCCATCCACTTCAGCCTCTCAGTGTACTAGGATTACAGACCTAAACCACTGCCCCTGGCCCCTCAATGATTTTAAAGAAAGAATTGAAAAGGTTCTTATACACAAGGCATATTGAATTCTTTGTATCATAACCTTTCCTCCAGAAAGAAAAAGAAAAGCTGACAACTTCTTATATAAGAAAGAGAAGGGCAATTCTTCTAAAACCTTAGATACTTTTGGAAAAAAAATCCAAACACTTCATTTTGTTTCTTGGAAATAGCACCCATTTTACACAATATTAAAGTGTCCAATTTACATGAAAATGAAGTGTGGATTATTCAGTGGCAAAAGGCAGAATTTAATTGGCTACTAATGTTAAATTTTAAAAATAATGTGTGGTTGAAATTTCTTTTTCAATTAGCATAGAACTTGGTGGCCAAGACCTCAATACTTTTGAATGAAATATTCATGATTTGTGAGATCCCAGAAAGGGTCAGGGACAAAGATAATATTTATAGAGCATTTGTTTTCTGTATTACAATATTAGGATTTCTTATGAATCATATTGGAGAATGAAAACATAAAGATATTAATAACAGAGAAAAACTATACAAAGGATAATTTATTTTAACAATCAAGAGATTACTTATATACCAAATACAAATATGTACTTTCTAAACTCTAATTATTTGTTTTATTTGATTCTCCTCCTTTAAACTATCATACTCAAAGTTTATGTCTAAACATAGCCCATCTCAAACATTTCTCTTTCAGCAATAAATTGTAGATTTATAATTTTTCTGTCTATGACTAGTCCTTTCATTTCCTCAAACTCAATTTGCCCTGAAAAATAATGATCAAACACTACCCATAATAAATGGTTCATTGTTCTACATAATATATGTTGGAATTATAGGTACCTTAGTGACAGAGAGCAAGCTTCTGCTGCTACCATTCATTGTCTTCATGCAAATTTATTTATCCACTCAGAAAAAGTTCAATGAATGTGAATGATGATACTGTTGGGATTATTTTCTGCACTCAGGAAATCAACATGAAAAGCACAAGATGGTATCTGTTTGATGTAGTCATAATTTACCAAGTGTTCTTACTAAACTCATGGTAAAATTTTGATGTATTAATTAGGCAGACACTATTGGCATGGCTATCATTAAAGGTACTAAGTAGTTAATGAAAAATTTAAGCTATTTTTCTCTGATTTTTCCAGAAATTATTATGATCCTCTGGTATTTGTTCATACCTAAAGTAGGATTAAAAAATGTACAGAAATGACTATTAGGTATTAATAGTTGTATTCTGTTATGACAGGTAAAAATTCAATACTTAATTGGGGTAATCAATCTGCACTGTGCTGTGATGACATCATTTTAATACACTAATTGGAAAAGCTTATATCTTCTGTGATTTTTAGGATTTCCAATGACAGTTCTACATTTGTTCAAAAAAAATCCATAATTAAGATGGGAATAGGGATGAAGTATAAGGTTCTGCACTCTGAACTTTGTGACACACCTTCAAAGGTATTTAAGATAATAACATAAAAATCGTAGTGTGAGAGCCATATCTCATTCTAATTAGAAGAGTAAAATGTGAAATATAAGGATAAAATGTGCTAAGTGCAAAATGATCAGAACTGCAAACCAGGTACATGTGCCATGAATGAAGACAATACTGAGAGTGTCAATGAGATGATTCAGTGACCAGAAGCACTCTCTGAAATCAGTCACTTATTAATGAAAGCTGGACAGAAAGAATTTGATAGTCTTTGAAAGAGATCAGTTGCCTAAATTACATTCTAATAAAGAAAAAAGGAAGGACCAATTAAAAGCTGATAAAATATTAAATGTGTTGGGATTTAGGTGCAATATCGAATATAAGTCATTTAGCTATCAAAAACATTATCTTAGTCTAGAGCAGGCTAGCTAGCCTCAAGGGGAGTTGGTTTCCACAGTGTGAGTAAGAATCCATGAACTCGTGAAATTAAAACTTTTCTTCCCATATTACACTCTGTGATAAAGAAATAGAGATGAAAACATAGTAATCATACTCTATATTATCTTGAATGCCATATAAGTTTCAATACTGTTATTTTTAAAAACTCAGATTAGATAAAGATTCCTGATACCATGAGCACGTGCAAGACATATCACCTGGAATTACCTGGAATTACAACAAACAATTAAAGCTGTAAAACTGGATTGTACTTTAGGTTATTTGATTTAACATAACCTTGACAATAAATGCTAATTACATTTAATTATTTTGTTAATCTATTGTATATATTTATATAATATATAACACATGTCATATTTGATTAAATTATTCCTTTTTTTAATAATTTTATTGAATCATAATTATGTACATTGGTGCAATCATAGGGCACGATTCATATACATTCAGAAATATTTTGATCGTACTGTTACAGATAGCCTTCATGGCATTTTCTTGATCACTATATAAAGACATT